>JANIEQ010001477.1:0-16806 GCA_024708375.1 Oxalis stricta | reverse complement strand
AGTAAAGTCAAGTGTTGTTTGAATAAAAAGTTAAATCGGATCGTCTAGTAAAATTTGTTTAAGTGTTGTTAGAATAATGAAGAGACAAATATGTAACTTTTTTAACATTTATTTTAAGACTCACGACTTTCATTACAATCGAATAGGTCGGAAGGAGTAATGCAATACATATTAATCAATCCTAATTTAAAGAAAAAGTGAATAAATAGTAAGAAATCGATTTTAGTCGAAGCCATTGAGTTAAAAATACTGCTGACTTTGCAAAACTGAATTGAAGTCTCATTTGGATTGTCAAACTAATTTTTTAAAGACCACACTAGTATAAAAATAAACTCGCAAATTATATCTTTAACAAGTGAATAACTGACCAACGAGTGCGTAGCTAAGATTTTTTTTCCTATGTTAGATCATGTATGTTGGGGTTATTTCATGTATATGTGCGAAATTAAACAACAATTGCAAACGAATATTGAATAACATAAAACTATTGGATTTCATTCATATGGCAATTCATATAAACAACAACATATGAAAATTGCAAAGTAAATAAGGATAGAGATACGAAACCGAGGCACGATTTTGAATCGCTGTCCTTAAGACGTATTTGCCACGTTCTCTCTGACGCACAACGCTACGGCAACCGTCTCCCCGAGATACAACGGCGTGGGGTTTACCTTCGAGCACCGGGCGCGAGTGGAGAAGGTAAGGGCGGAACGGAACATCGTTAAACTCTCTCTTAGACTTGACACGACAAGAAAAGAAGAGAAAACCATTTTTCGCTTGGTTCGGAGCTCTCATGTGATTTGTTTTGGAAAAACTCAAAAAAACAAGTTCGGAAAACTTCGAGCACTTCGACAAATGTATATACATATATATATATACATATCCAACTGTTATAGCTAACAAGACAATCATGAGAATTATTCAATTGACTCAATCAAACCAAATCGATTGAATCGGACCAAACAATGGACCAAAATCGAAAAATAATTTTGTCCAAGACCCAAGCCCAAACCAAGGCCCAACTATTAGAGTGACAAGTCAAGTTACACTCCTCTAACACATTACACTATATAAATAGCTTGTGTTCTTCTTACATGACCAATGTGGGTTTGTTAATTTTGACATTCCACTTGGTTTCAACATAACAACTTTGACTAGCTATTTCATATTCATATCACCACCAAATATGGCTTATGAATATACGAACTTCATCTCCTCACGAAGACGAACAAGTTCGGACCATCTCCGAAACTTTATAGCTAGTGGGTCCCTTCTAAATATTTGGTCAAAGTTGGGTCAAACCCAAACTTTCTACAACAATCCCCCACATGAATGTGAAATTAGCTTGACACATGACGCTGATCACGAGAGAGTTTGCAAAAGTGTGCCTTCCGTTGTGAATAGATATCGGATTTACTTGCTAGCTAGATGAATGCGATGTCTTGAATTGTTCGAGCTTTTGTGTAAATCCGATGCTATTCACAACGGAAGGTTCAAGGCTACGAAATTCATGATTAGTGGGTTGTTGTTGCTCTTACATGATTTAATTTTAAAAATTAAATGATTATGTCACGTGTGTTAATATCCGGAAATTGCAAAAGTAGTGCTGTACTTGATATACTACTACTATTTAGTTACGTAAACTACTCTCTTTTGATTTTTCAAATGCAAATTATGTCACACATATTACGGAGATAGCAAAATTTGATACTGTATGCATGCATGCATCTCTGTCACGTTTGAATTTTTTTTAATTAAAATTCAAAATCAATTTGTTTCTGTTATTGTTGAAATTGATAATTAACTACTAATTAATTGTTTAAATTAAACATTATGCATAAGTGAAATTTATTTATGAATAATTACTAATAGTTTGTTGAAGTTTGAGTGAACGAGATAATTAATTTTCTATCTAACTTCTGTAGGAAGTTTTATTGCAGATTGGTCCTATCAATCTCACGTGGGTCATGTACGATCCAATTCGATCAGCCCATTTTGGGCGTTCTGACGCTTAGGTCCCTGATTTTCTGGTTCGGTCAGTTTGGTCCTCTGCGGAGATAAACGTACCAAGCAGTCCCTGGTTTTGTACTTCTGACGGATGAGTCCTCAGAATTATGTATTTGATGTTTTAATACATAAAGTACGTTGTGGATAATTAAATCAATTATCTTTGGATTGGATTGATTTCGATTTTTATCGAAAGTGGAATTGTCCATGGTGTTCGAACTTGATATGGTTCAAACCAATTTGTCTCCGTGCGCGGAACAAATTAATAGTGACAATTTTATGTATGCTTTGCGAAGATACATAAAGAGCTTTATGCTCGTGATCGATATATCTGCTGATTAATCGATGAATGGAATAATAAGTGCGACTTATTAATTTCTAATATATGATGTAATATTAGAATGGAGAAATTTGATTAATACATGAACTTTGAAAGTTTAAGTGTCATGTTTGTAAAATCAAAATTCATAGGATATATTATCCGTGAGCGGAAAGAATGAGAATTAAACAAATGTTTAATAATCGTCGAATGTACTTGTAAACGTGATTAATATGAAAATATTAATATTTATAAGTAATGTAAATTATTTTCGAAGGAAAATAAATGTAGAATATTTACAAGTAATGTAAATAATTTTCGAAAGAAAATAATGGAGAACTCCATGTTGATAAATACTAAAGTAAAGCTTATAAGTATTTAATAGAGATGAATAAATATGGAGACCCTCAATGTAAAATAAATGACAAATGTCATTTAATTTTATAATATGGAGTGTACCTCTGAATTGTGGGGGTGTTTGACTAAAGTAGTCATGCCGAAATCTAAGGATATGAAAATAGGTCCAAAGAAAGTGGATTGTATTTTCATTGCTTATGGACATAAAGTCTAGTTATAGATTTTTGTGTATAATACGGAAAATTCGGAAGTTCGTGGAAACACGATAATGGAATCAAGGACATCGATGTTCCTTGAAGAAATATTTTCGAATAAGTCTAGACAAAAGGCTAGTACTTCTAAACGTGTTAGGGAGGAAAATGATGATGATATCATTCCCGAAGACAACAATGATGTCTCTATTACATATTTAGAAGTTGAACGGAGACAAGCAAGAGAGCGAAAGTTGCTAAGTCTTTTGGCTCGGACTATCTAGTCTATTTACTAGAAGGTAAAGAGACACGTACTTATAAAGAGGCAATGTCCACTCCGAAAGCTCCATCATGGCAAGAGGCCATAGATTGTGAAATGTAGTCCATTTTGCACGATCATACGTGGGAGCTAGTGGACTTACCTCCGTGACACAAACCTTTAGGGTGTAAGTGAATTTTCAAGAGGAAAATGGAAGTCGATGAACGATAGACAAGTACAATGCAAGACTTGTTATCAAATGAGTAGACTTCTACGACACTTACTCGTCTATTATGAGAATAACTTCCATACAAATGATATTAGCATTTGCGTGTGTCAAGAATTTGCTAATTCATTTGAGGATTGTTAAAACATCGTTTCTAAACGGTGATCTCGAGGAGGAGATCTACATGCAACAACCTGAATGGTTTGTCGCAAAATGAAACGAGAAGAAGGTTTGTGTTGGAAAGTCCCTCTATGGACTAAAACAAGCTCCGAAACAATGACATTTAAAGTTTGATCAAACCATGTTGAAGAATGGCTTTAAGATCAATGAGTGAGATAAGTGCATTTATATAAAAGCCACCGATAAAGAATATGTCATTGTATGCTTGTATGTAGATGATATGTTTATTATGGGAAGTAATATAAACATCATAAAATCTACAAAAGTGATGTTGTCCAAAGTCTTTGATATGCAAGACATGGGTGAAGCCGACGTAATCCTAGGTATTAAAATTATCCGTTCTTCGGAAGGATTAATTTTATCTCAAACGCATTATGTTGAGAAAATTTTACAGAGATTCTGTAAAGACGATGTCGGTAAAGCGAAAACACCTATGGACGTTAATTTAAGTCTTGAGAAATATATTGGTGAAGGAATACAACAAGTAGAGTATGCGCGCACAATTGGCATCTTGTTGTATCTCACCTCATGTACAAGACTTGATATTGCTAATGTGTAAAGAAGCTATGTAGCTTCACTAGCAATCCAAATAAGGAGCATTGAAATGCTCTCGTTAGAGTCCTAAAATATTTAAGATATACAAAGGACTATGCACTCCACTATAAGAGATATCCAGCCGTACTAGAAGGGTACTCGTGATGTCAATTGGATATCCGCATAAAAGGACACATTAGCCAAGTGGCTATGTATTTATGTTGGAGGTGCAAATGTGTCTTTGAAATCCGCAAAACAAAGTTGTATAGCAAGATCGACTATGGAAGCAGAGTTCATAGCGCTCGATCTAGCTGGTGCAAAAGCCGAATGGCTTAGAAACTTTGTTGAGGATGTTCTAGGATGGCTTAAGTCCACGATGATAATTGCATTACATTGCGATAGCAAGACGGCTATTTGTGAAGTCAAGAGTGTAATGTACAATGGGAAATCGAGGCACATCCAAAGAAGACACAACATGATGAGACAATTGATCTCTAGTGGAGTTATCTCAATTGACTTTGTAAGATCAAAAGATAACTTAGCGGATCCGCTCACTAAGAGTTTAAATAGAGATCTTGTCTATTCAACGTCAATAGGAATGGGACTAACGCCCGTAAAATAGGATTTGGTTTAAACGGTAAACCTACCTTGAAGATGGGAGATCCCCAGATCTTGGTTCAAAGGAAAACAGAGTTACATAAATCCACGAGCATTGTGGGGAATTCATAAATCCACGAGCATTGTGGGGGAATTCATTTCTCAACCTATTCCTGGAATGACGAACAATGCTGAGTAATGAAAGGTTAAGCAAAACTTTTAATGATTCTTGTATCTTGATTTAGTTAGAGAAATCAAGTGGGACATAAGGAAGATGTTCTTAACAAGAAGTCACCTATATGAGTATTGAAGTGGAGCCGCTTCTATGAAAATATGTGGGCTGTATTTTCTAGGTTACTCATGAATGCCAGGAGTGTCCGAGGCCACAAAAGGACACAACGTGAGGAACAAATAACGTCGTCAAAGAGTGTGACGTGTGATTAGTATTGTTTTGGTTTACACAAAAGCTGAACAATTCAAGACATCACGTTCATTGGTTAGCAAGTAAATCCGATGCTATTCACAACGGAAGGTTCAAGGCTACGTCCACCTAACCGGCGGCACACTTTTGCAAACTCTCTCGTGTCCGCGTCTGTGTCAAGCTAATTTCACATTCATGTGGGGGATTGTTGTAGAAAGTTTGGGTTTGACCCAACTTTGACCAAATATTTAGAAGGGACCCACTAGCTATAAAGTTTCGGAGATGGTCCGAACTTGTTCCTCTTCGTGAGGAGATGAAGTTCGTATATTCATAAGCCATATTTGGTGGTGATATGAATATGAAATAGCTAGCCAAAGTTGTTATGTTGAAACCAAGTGGAATGTGAAGATTCACAAACCCACATTGGTCATGTAATAAAAACACAAGCTATTTATATAGTGCAATGTGTTAGAAGAGTGTAACTTGACTTGTCACTCTAGTGGTTGGGCCTTAGTTTGGGCTTGGGTCTTGGACAAAATTATTTTTCGATTTTGGTCCATTGTTTGGTCCGGTTCAATTGATTTGGTTTGATTGAGTCAATTGAATAATTCTCATGATTGTGTTGTTAGCTATAACAGTTGGATATGTATATATATATGTATATACATTTGTCGAAGCTCACAAAGTTTTCTCGAACTTGTTTTTTTGAGTTTTTCCAAAACAAATCACATGAGAGCTCTCGAACCAACTGGAAAATGGTTTTCTCTTCTTTTCTTGTCGTGTCAAGTCTAAGAGAGAGTTTAACGATGTTCCGTTCCGCCCTTACCTTCTCCACTAGCGTCCGGTGCTCGAAGGTAAACCCCACGCCGTTGTATCTCGGGAGACGGTTGCCGTAGCGTTGTGCGTCGGAGAGAACGTGGCAAATACGTCTTAAGGACAGCGATTCAAAATCGTGCCTCGGTTTCGTATCTCTATCCTTATTTACTTTGCAATTTTCATATGTTGTTGTTTATATGAATTGCCATATGAATGAAATCCAGTAGTTTTATGTTATTCAATATTCGTTTGCAATTGTTGTTTAATTTCGCACATATACATGAAATAACCCCAACAATATAGTCTGCGGGAATGGATTTTGGATTGTAAATTTATATTATATTTAAAAATAAAAAATAAAATGTAATAGTACATGGTAAATGAATTGAAAAGAATATCCTTACAACTAATAATCAAAGTCGTTTAATTATTGGACCGCGGTAAGGAGAGAAAGGATAATTATGAGACATTTTTTCCGTTAGTAAAAGCTAAATTATCATGATCAGTTCATCACACACCACATAATTAAACACCAAAAAACATATACTTCATTCAATTATAATATTTAAACTAAAAAAAGAAAAAACTCCGAAATTAGTCTTCGATCAGAGTTATCATGTTTTCGAGGTTGATTCCTTTCGAACGAAAACAATAAGTTGGTGTGGCTATATTCCTTTTTAGAAAATTCTGTTAATCCTCGAAAATTTATAATAACTGATCTATACATTTTTTATTATTATTTTGATAAACATTATACATAAATGTGTAAATGGAAAATTAATGCTCAATATCATTGATTTAGTAGTTGATTATTTTGAGATGTAGTGCTATGTTATCATGTGATCCATGTACAGTTAAAGCTCTAGTGCTATATTTAGAATGTCAAGTACATATATATTTGGCGTTTGTCAAGTGACGTCAGGCATTATGTAATAAGCAAGAATGATTTTCAAGATCTTGTATTTTCCGTGGCTCTAAATTCCTCAACACGTTTTCTGGCGTACGACTGACTGACTGATACCCAAAAACTATAGTACACGCATGTTAATTAATGTAGATAAACAAGTTGCCAACTGTCTCTAAGCAAATACAATACATACTTTCTTTCTTTCTTTTTTGAAACTAAATACAATACATACTTCTTATTTAGGTTTATTTACAAATGCACCGACTGAAACGTTCTCTCATTGAAACCTTTTTAAAATGACTTTGACCTTTGAAAATATTGACTTCGTATATAATAAAATCAAATAATATAATATATGTAAACCCCTTTGACCTTTTAATTATTCAACCTATATAAGTAACGCCACTCACAACCCTTTTCTCAAAATATAGGAAAAGGTACATATATATATATATTCTCTCGTCCGAAGAAGATGATGATCAGTGACGTCAACTCCGGCTCGAACAATAATACAACCGATGAGATGAAGTATAAGGGCGTTCGGAGACGAAGGTGGGGTAAATGGGTGTCGGAAATACGAGTTCCCGGCAGCCAAGAGCGACTTTGGTTAGGGTCTTACGCTTCTCCTCAGGCTGCTGCCGTGGCACATGACGTGGCGTTCTATTGCTTACGTAGACCTTCTTCTTTTGAGGGTCTAAACTTTCCTGGTATGTTGCCAGCTGGCATTAATACGAATATGTCTCCCAAGTCTGTACAACGAGCAGCTTCTGATGCTGGAATGGCCATCGATGCTCAGCTCATTGTGAAGAGAGGAGGTGGACGAACAATATCGTGGAGGTAACAGTCAAAGGACAGCGTTTTGGCAAGATGATACG
This sequence comes from Oxalis stricta, assembly GCA_024708375.1. NCBI lineage: Eukaryota > Viridiplantae > Streptophyta > Magnoliopsida > Oxalidales > Oxalidaceae > Oxalis > Oxalis stricta. The sequence continues at coordinate 9,114 of JANIEQ010001477.1, read as the reverse complement.
GGGCATAATGATAATTTGAGCATTTCAGTCGAAGATTATCTCTAAATTAAAATTAAAATTAATGTTTCTTTTTCATCTTAGTGATTCATCAATATTGTACGTATATGGCATTTGGACTCGGCATGGGCTCACCACATGTTCTGGTTTCTCGATCTCGAGTTGAAAAAGCTCGACTTCTAAACGAGCCTAATGTTTGTATCCGAGCTCACGCATTATCATAAGCTCCTATTCCCAGATCCACATAAGACCATGAAATGAATTCATGCATTCCTCTCTCATTGCACATAAATTCTTGGTTCCGTTAAGATAGAAGCATGTCCCAATCTCAAATTTCTGTTCAAGAAAAATGATTAATCTCAAAATTCTGCCATATATATATATACTTTAGTCATTAGTAGTCAATATTTGATTCGACTACAAATCGATCTCTAATTTTATTTTTTTCCAACAGCTATGCTAGCTGTTACTTCTATTAGTTGGGACGAATGCATCTATAAAATGTCTTAAAAATGTAGAAATCAGTTCGAAGTTGATGTGATATCATATGTTAATCTGTAGAATTTATAAGAAGATAAAATAAACTATTTCCTGGGAATTTGTTGTCAGACAGTTCATCAATTAATCCTGGCAATTAATAAGAAAAATGTCCTATGCAGCCATACCATTTATTTCACATGAAGTTCTAAGCTAACATATATCCATACTGCAATGCAATTATGTTTTTGAGCATTGCATAGCTGCTAAGGCGCCTAAACTTTCAAAACATGCTGTTTTGTTCCCTGTATGTATCAGTTTCTGTGAAACCAATAATACTACAGTACTACAAATTAAACAGATCCAACACACTGAGCTTTGAGGGAATCAAAATTGTACTTGTGTGGAGATGACAGACATAAAAGTAAAAGATACATAAGTCAAAACTAAATATAAACCTGATTGTAAATTATGTTTGAATTCGATCTGCTTGATCAAGATGGAAACTTAGTCAATTCAAAATTGCATGCAGAATCCTGAGATTGAGAACTTCACACATAAGTATCTCCAAAATGATTCGTAGGAACTAATTTAATTCTCCAACTGACCCCTCTAGTAAATTAAACTATGGTCTCCACAGTAAAATCCGCAAAGACGGAGCTGCCTTAGACCTTCCTCCTCATCCGAGTTAAAACAGCTTAAAAAAGTAAGGGAACACTTTGGTATACTTCCTCCTCCAAGCATGGACGGAGCTGCCTTAGACCTTGGGGGGTCATTCGACCCCAAAGGTTTCTGGCGTAATATATTTCGAATTTATATTTTTGTCGTAAAAAATTGGGAAAATTCTTTCACGGGTCTCTAAACTTTGCCTAAGTTAAGTCGTCTTATCCCTAAACTTCACTTACTAACCATCGAGTCCTTAAATTTGTGCAAACCATAACCACCGGGTCTCCGACGTTAAGTCTTTGTTAAAATCGATGACATGGCAACTGACGATGGCAAACCTTCTACTAACCATTGAGTCCTTTTGTCCACGTAAGTGTCTAGTCAACAAACACGAACCGATTAACCGAAACGAACCGAGTTAATCCAAATTGAATTGATTGAACCCTTATTTAAACCAATACGATCCTAAATTAATTCGGTTTAACCCAATTATCCCCTTAAGCCAAATAAGTCGTGTCAGCCAGGAGATTTGATTTCTGCAATTTGTGCTTATGCGTCAACTTGGGATGCCTGGTCAATGGACCTGGTAAACTCGCATGAACAAAATAAGCCAAGCCATTTCTTTTCTGATGTAAACAAATCAACAAAACATAAAATCGTACGATTGAAGGCGTGATGATGTTGACAACTCATCTCTACCATGTAAAAGAACAATACTTCATGTTAACGAGTTAGTGGTAATCAACTCCAATCATACACTAAAAGAGTTTAACGGAAAGTTCGGCAACAATTAATTAATCAGGAACAATGTTCATCATAGAACTTCAATTAAGTCTCAACGAGATGCAAAGCAAATCTACAATATTATATTGAAACCTTCCAAAAATCAAACACGAGCAGATCTCTTGATTTGAAAGAAAACCCAAGCTAATTAAACAATACTGGAAATTTCTTTTAAATTATTTCATAAATTAATATGGATAGCACAAAGATATAAATTAAAGGGGGGAGAGGATAAATTTAGAAATAAATGCGGAAGAGGAAGAGAAAAATGGCGCCAATGATGCAAAGCTCACAACCATGGGTTGAAAAATAGTACCCTCTCACTATCTCTTCTCGCCTCGTGTCGAGTGATTCTTTTTCAATTTCTTCCTTTTAGATCAAAGTTTTGGAAAGGACTATTGATTTGATTATCAATCGAAGCAAGTGAAAGATGTAGACGCACTGGGATGAGGTGGTTCGGGTCCTCACCAACACTCTCGAAATTTCTAATGTAAAGAAACTCGATTTTTATTGTTGAATTGAAACCCTAGAACTCGTTTAATCGAGCTTTCTGTATTTTTTTCTAAGTATACCGAAAAGACCGCCACCGCTCTCGCCATCGCCGACTAGTTGTTCGGTTAATCTTCTAGCCCCTCTTTTTTATACGATCGTTCAGTTTTGTTGATCAATCTGCTTAAGAGGGGTAATTGGGTTAAACCTAATCATTTTAGAGGTTGAACCGGTTTAAATAAGGGTTCAATCGATTCAATTTGGATTAACTCGATGCGTTTCGGTTAATCGGTTCTTGTTTGTTGACTAGACGCTTACGTGGACAAAATGACTCAATGGTTAGTAAAAGGTTTGCCACGTCAGTTGCCATGTCATCGATTTTAACAGAGACTTAATGGTCGAGACTCGAGTGGTTATGGTTTGCACAAATTTAGGGACTCGATGGTTAGTAAGTGAAGTTTAGGAGACTGACGGTTAACCTAGACAAAGTTTAGGGACCCGTGAGAGCATTTTCCAAAAAAATAATATTATACGAATGTATTATATATTATGACATCATATAATTCTTAAAAAGACATTTGATTCAATGGTTAATGCCTATGATTAAAACCAAGAGGTCACGAGTTTCAATCCTTCAAAAAGCATAGTATTTTTTGTCATTTTTAACCATTTTTTAGACTATTTAATAATAAAGATTAAAGTAAATAAAATGAATTTTGTAAGGACCAAATTATATATACGAAATTATGATTGACTCATAAATATATATTGAAAACAATTAAACAACTTACACAATATTTAATCTTCTACTTTCACAGGTAGAACTTCTATCAAATATTGATCTACTACTATCATTATAATTGGTTTTTTTTTCAATTGATTAATCTTTTATCAAAAAAAATTATTAAAAACGATTATATTATCCGACCCCACAATTTAGAAATCTCAGCTACGCCACTGTCTCCAAGCATTTTCCTTGAAGCCATACACCATGATTTCATACGTTCTCATTCTAAGAAATTTGTAAATGAAGTTGATAATCCTGACAGCCTTGTAGTCATCTCTTTTAGAATCATAACCGACCAAATAATAACAACAAACTATAGTTAGACATCCGAGCCTCATCCTTACTCCATACAGGATATTTTAAATGAGGTAAAATGCGGTGCTTCCTGGTAGCGATGTTGACCACTGCGGTATATCCTTCTTTATATCTGAGGCAGAAGGAGCAATTGAAAATCCCTACTACTGGACGGATGGAATCATTGGGGCCATTTCCAAAAGGATTATCGAAAACCCGAATGTTCTTCAGAGAATCAAAGTCACACGATGTCGCTACCTCGCCCGCAGAAAAATTGAAAATTTAGAGAAAAAAAAAAACCCCCAGAAAAGCCCAAATTAATTAAAAAAAAAAATAATAATAATAATAATAAAATAAAAAATGAACTAAATTCTTCTACACCACCCGTTCCACATTATCTCTTCTTCTTTAATTTGTTATCTCTCTTGTCACCGCCACATTCATATCTTTTTTTCTTTCATCTCTCGGCCTCTCATCTCTCTAACTCGACGGCTCTTTCTCTCCGACACTCTCTCCGACCGCCTTACTCACTTTTTTTTTTTTTTGGCGACCACACCCTCTCTGCTCTCTCTCACTCTCCCTGGCCACTGTACTTTTAAAACAAGGTCTAAGCTTTCAATAAAAATCAGGCCAAACACAGTACATAAATCTTATTTTATCTCTTTCATTTTTTTCTACTCAATTTTCATTCAAAATAAACTGAAATCTAAAGCTATTTGTTTTATTTGCAGGGGTGACCAACGATCATCATGAAGGAGAAATAAAATTGATGATAGCAACAAGAAGATCTACATTGTTTTTTAATTTGATGCTGTAAATTATTCCTCTTTAATTGTATTATTAATTTTAATACTATTATGTTGATGATATTGAAACGAAAGTAAGGAAATCAGTGAAGTAAATTGCAAAGATTTTTATTAGTAATGGATTGGAACGGTAACTTACAACAAATAAGATAGATTTTGATCCTTTTCCTTGTCCTGTACTGAATGAGAACGAGAAAGAGTAACTTCTTTTTGAAGTGATTTTTTTTTTTTTTTTTTTTCACTCTCCCATCTCTTCCTTCTTTTATAAAGATGAATGGGGCTTATACAAAAGAGGAGCAGACACAAACTGGAGGTACTCAAGTATTGTAGCCGTAATATTTTCATAAGCCATCATTAGTAGTCTAAGCTTTATCTTGACCCCTAGTGAATAGCTTTCATTAGCTCTTCAACTCCCAAGTGGCCTTCTCAATTGATCATTAGTGAAAATGGAACATAAATCGGTTCGATTAAAAAAATAGGTCAAAATCGAGTTACGACACACGACACGATAGCGTGGAGTATATCTCTTCCGGTGACGACAAGAGAGATAAATTTTGTTTTTAAAGACATGGACATACAAATATCCGTCCCTAAAAACATCCTTCAGAAAATCAAAATCACACGACACGATAGTATTAATATCACACTGACTTGTATACCTAAACTAAGATTCACTATAAAATCACACGGATGATCCGAGTGGTGGTGATCACTTAGTAACCGAATAATGAGTCAAAGTTTTGAATACATGTTGTCTGTATGGCAGTTAACATTGCTGTTTTCTATTTCCAGAAAAAAAAAAATTCATTCACTATGTCACAAAGACAGAGATATGATTGGACGTAAACTGTCAACGTAATTAATATGTAAAAAACGTCAACGTTATACATCAAAATAAATCAAAGTTTGACACATCATCACTCAAACCGGTTCGGTTCATATGAATCCTATTCCTAACTGGTGTTAGAGATCGTAATCTCATGGTCCACAAAGTATAAGTAGAGCCCACATTGTTTTGGGAGCGTCTATAAATAAGAGAAGCGAGTTTTTCTTTCAAACTCACATTACGAGTATAGGGATTCCAATGGCGAAACAACTTCCATCGGAATTACTGACAGGAATTCTATCTCGTTTGCCTGTCAAATCTCTGTTCCGTTTCAATTGTCTTTCCAAAGCAAATTTGTGCCGAAATCAACAATCTGATTTCGTAAAATATCAACTTGCTCAATCTCTCTCAAATAATAACAGCCTCTCCCTTGTCGCCAGTCGAGAAATTTGGGAGTAACACCATCGTCAATTCGTTTGATTTTGATTCACTAAATAATCATGTGATTCTAAGAAAACTTTTGAAGGATACCTACCGACGAATAGGGTATTTGCTCAACACGGCTACTCAAAAGAGAAAGGGTTTTAGCCGAAATTAGACGGCAAGATCATTATCCCTTTTTTCATGGATTTGGCTATGATGCTTGCATTGATGACTACAAGGTCGTTAGGTTTTTTTCTTGAGGACTATTTTTCGATTGTCTGCAGGTGCAAGTTTACATCTTGATAAAAAAATGCACGGAGGAAGAGTAAAATACTATGATGCGTCGGGACGGGGACGGATCTGGTTTGGGATGAGGAAAACGGCAAAATGAAAAAAAATGGCCGGGACTCGGGACGGCTATTTTATATAATATTTAAATATTTACGAAGAATTAATATAGATTAAAAATAAAATTTAGGGACTAAGCTCGTATAATTTTAGAAAGGGAAGAGTATATGGTTTAGTTTGTTTGTTTCGATACGTAGCGTTTTTGTATAAAAAGTCTTCTTCCCCAATTCAATTGACGTCGCACTCTTGCAACAATGAGAAATAGATCTCGGCTCATCACAGTCAGTCCCGACCGTTTGTATAACTCCTTTTTTTCTTTTTTAAGTTTGACCAAAAAATCTTTGACCGTCCCGGATAAGTCCTCGCGAGCGGTCCGAAGCTCTTGGGACGTTTTCCTTCGAGCCTTTCCGACTCCCTCTCTGGGACCGGGACTGTCTTCGAAACGCGGTACGGCTGTCCTGGGGAAGTTCCGGTGCATCGTAGGTGAAATATGCCCTTATATTCCGTGTGATATTGGCACAAGCACAAACAAAGCACCATTTGTTTCAGATAAAGTTCACTTATGCATGTACCTTGAGTGTGCATGATAAGATCGTAGTTTTGATTTATCCATGGAGAAGTACAATGAAGTGTTACCATACTTTGCTTTTTAGATTCGGCGAATATTTGTCTTTGTCGAGTTAGGAGGATGTCTATGCGTATTTCCCATAGACGAAGGAACAAAAAATAGACGTGCGTGGGTGAAGGGAGACGTGTGGGTGATGAATGAGTATGGTGTCGAAGAGTCATGGACCAAGTTGTTTTCCATAGGTGTATAGAGTCCCATCGTGGTATATTCCGGTGGCATATTCTATGATTAAAGACAAAGTACTGTTGCGAGGTTCTACTCGGCCACATGCACATGATTTTCTTGGCTTCGACAGGACGAGGGTAAGAAAGAGAAGAGAGATGTTGGAAAACTAAACAATTTGAAGATATGGAACCCCTTATCTACAAACGTTATGACGAGGAAACCTTGTTTGCATCGGGTTATGAAAGACGAGGATGAGGTAACAAGAGCTGGGAGGAAGAGGGAAGTAAGGGCTTAATCGGGGTTTTTCATTTTAATGAAGATGTAAGATAATATTAATACACTCGGTCTCCATTTTTCTCCATGTAAGCTCCGGTTACATGTGCTCCCAATCTGCCTTGCCTTACTTCGTATTGAAGGTGGGGAGTCTCCGCAGCCCCTAACTTGTTTTCTGTGTTATAGACGCTGGAGATTCTGGGTTTGAGATGACTCTCAGAATCTCTCTCGCCCCCTAAAGATGGAATTGACGTGACGTTTTAAACGGCGCTAGGTCACGCTGGATAACTCTTCAGTTGAGTTGTCATTAGTGAAGTCGGTTTCAACATCGATATATTTAGAATTTGACTTTGGAAGACGTGGTATATGGATGGATTTTGATGTTTTGCGTGGGGATGTACTTTGTTAGGGTTGATTAATCGATCATCATCGCATAACTTTTGCATTTAGCTTTTACTTGTTGTATTGGTTTTAACTGTAGTAATTCAATGGTATTCAACATTGTATTCACAATGTACTTATAATTACTCATTGTATTCCTACTCAAAAATTATCAAGAAATATAAATTACCATTCAAAAAATAAATAATCATCAAAGTTTTCTAATAAAATGTGGCATTTAGCTTATACTTTTTGCTGTCTAGAGGACCCTGTACCGATGCCTAGTTTGAATCCTTGCCTACTTAGTGAAATGGAATTTGCAGTAGACAATGATACTCCTAGTTCTTGCTCGCTTGTCGCAGGTGGACAGATACCAATGTAAGATAAATTAGTAATTGTAAAAACAATATCAGAAACAGATTATTAAAGCAAAATTGATCATTCAATCCAATCCAAACTCAAGAACTAATCCAAGTATTTATGGAGAAATTGAAATTCAAACATCGCGCACAATCGAATAGCCATCCAAAACTCTCGAAAGCCTAACTAAAAATTAGATTGATTCCATAAAATCGCACATCTAGAAGATACACAAACGCATCTATAATACGAAATTTATTTCAATTGAAAGATAGATTACTGAAAAACAAACCCTAGAAAAAACGAGTTCAATTACTGAAAGATCTTGGTTACATTCAATTGATATCGGAATCATCGAAGTCAGTCCTCGAAGGAATTGAAGAAGCCGCCGTCAGCTAGTACGTTCGGGGCGTCGAGAGAGGAGATTGAACCGCCGTAGCCGACTAGATCGAAAGGATACATTTCGTCGAGGTCCGCAGCCGCCAATTCCTCGAGGTCCCATAGGAACCAAGTATTCTAGCTCGCCCACGTAGTTGTTGAGGAATTCTATCGGCACTGGCCTCATCATTTTGTCTCTTGATTCAATTTCTTCTTTGATTTCTTCTGTGTGCAACGTGCGTGGTTTAGGTCCTTTTCTATGGGTGGATTTTATCTGAAGAATCTATTCAAGTTCTTCTATTATTTAAAGTAGTCCGCAAGTCCTTATGATAAAAATATGTACTTGAGGCCTCCCTAAATTTTAGTACTCCCTCAGTTCCAATTTTTGTCCAAAATATCTTTTTAAAATTTCAATATGTTTGTCGATTTAAAATTTCACTTGTGCTCGGCATGAAGGCAATAGTCAACTGGGTTTCTATAATTTAAAATTTTTTAATTTTTTCTCAATGCTGATGTAGATGAAGCTCACATCCATGATTTTGTGAATGATTTAGTCTTTTCCTTTTAAAGAGCTCAAAAGTGGCCCCTTATCAATTTTTTGTTTTATCAATTTTGATTTCGGCATTGTAGATCAAGCTAAGACATTATAGATATAACGTGAAGGATGTCGAACCAGCTATCATTTGCACTGCTAATGATTTGTCAGTATGGAAGGAGTTCCAAAGGGTCTCAAAGTTCTTCTTGATGAGGACAGCAACTCTGCTACTGAGATAAAATGTTTTTTGATGCATTTCACCTCTTTGATGGTTAAACTATGCTTGGCTTGAAATGGCTTCTGCTTGTTATGCTTGGAGACACTATCTGATCATTCGTGTTGAGCACATTCCAACGATAAGATAAGACATCTTCAAAGGAAAGATTGAGATTACTCATTGGGTATGTGTTGTATTCTTTGCTTGCTTAGCAATTCTCCTCCTATCGTCTGATCTAGTATTGTGCGTGGCTTACTTCAGTTATTCAAATGGTAAACATG
>JANIEQ010001476.1:0-46300 GCA_024708375.1 Oxalis stricta | reverse complement strand
ATTATTGCTTGATATGCTTCTTTTGATGACACATTTTGTGTGAAGCCTTTACTAACAAAAAAAACTAATACATAATAAAAAAAAGCATTTTTTAAATGAATAAAAATTAATTTATCGATAAATAAATAATCTCATTAGACGAATATTTTTTAGAAGTCCCGAGAAATATTCATTTATAAAGGATTTTACTGTACTAAATTAAAAGTCGACTTAATAGGTAAGAACCTTATTACTAGTTTTTTGATCCAGCGCAACATTTTTAACAGGAAATAGTGAAAAATTAAATTTTGTCAAAAAGTATGGTGGTCTATAGTAGATGATTTTAGAAGAAAATATGAACTCTTTTATTAAATTAAAAATCCGACTTAATTGGTTAGAATTAATGATTCTCGATTAAGAACCTTATTAATTGTTGTTTTATCAACGAAATATTTTCAGCACTTTGAGGCAATAGTAAAAAAATTGATTTTTTGCCCCAAAATGAGTAGGCTATAGTACATGATTTTTGTCGAAAAAATGAACTCTACTTTGTAAGAAATTAAAATCCAACTTATTGAGGTAAGAACTAACGATTCTCAATTAAGAACATTATTGCTTGTTGTTTTTTGATCCAGCAGAAATATTTTCAAACACTTTTGATAATAGTAAAACAATGAAGTTTTGTCCCAAAAATGGTGGAGAGTAATCCTCCACCAACTTCTAATATACATATTTTCTTTTTTAAAGTTTGGACTGTTAAAAAAGAGGTTTTCATTAATGTATAAGATGTGAGTTTTTTTTTTTTTTTGAAAATTTAAGTGGTGTTTTAAATCAAACTTGAGGGAGCATAATTAGCCTAGACATCGATTTTGGGTGCTCTTAACCACAGGTGCTAAATACGACCATTTCAAAAATACTAAATTAGTCTTCACTAAAAACAAGATAAATTATTATTTAAACAAACAAGAAAAAAAAATTTTGACAAACGAAAACTAATTATCAAAGAATGCTTAATTTGTCATTCCTCTTCGCAAACTCTCTCCAATCAAATCTAGATCATCAAGGTGTGACCCTCCAACACAGTCACCACGTCACTCATGTTCGGCCACCCTAGGGTCATCGTTGACGCACTAACCGCTGCTTTTAGAGCTCTCCCGACTACTTGTTCAAAATAATTACCCATCAAGTTTGGATCCATTACAGTTACATCCTGATAATTCGACTTTGCCCAAGGTACAAGGTCATCGTACCTCTCGTCGCATACTCTCCACCCAGAAAATGAGCTCTAGAATGATGACGCCAAAACTATACACTTCGGATTTTGTCGTGACGGTATAGGACACGATACGCCAGATCCACATAACCATCGGTTCCCATGACATGTTTTGTAGTGACTTCGAGACCAGTAGTTAAGATTAAGACTAGAAATTAGAGATCTTAGGAGTGTAATCATCTGAACTGCCTCGATGCTCAATTTGTCTGATTTTTGAACTCACAATTACAGTAACAAACAGCTTATTCAAAATGTTATGCTCAATTTTATATGCGTCTATCCGTCCCTTGTCTTTTTAGAATTCACATGTACACTTGCAAAGAAAAAGAAAAACTGCAAATATTATGCTCAATTTTATATCACTATTACAAAGTTTTATTAAAAACAACAACAACAACAAAACAACAAAATAAAAAAATAAAATAAAGTAAATTCTGGTTGGATATGTATCATATTATCTAAATCTTCTCCGATTTTTGTTGGTTTTACAATTCTAACAATATTATTGTTTATATATCCCTGAAAATGAAATACAGTTGGTTGGTACAACTTTGTTAAACAGAATACTTATATATCGTTGGGTACTGTTTGATCTTTGCGTACAAGTTTCCCCAGTCTTTCTTTGTATTCAAAACAAGCAAAGGTAAAAAGCCCAAACACACTCCTAGCTCACTTAGCAAACTGGTACTACACGAACTGACCTTAAGCAGATCCAAGTCAGCAATTAAGTCCTATCAGGTAAAACCAGTCAGTCCACCATGGCACACTAATCACCAATCATTATTTAACACGTCATCATTCCAAAAAGCAAAAAAGTCATTCATATGAAGACTTGTAGCCTCTTTAATACATTCTCTTCTCCGCATCCACATATATTCATTGTTCATTCTCTAAATCATTTAGTTTTCTTCAAATTTAAATTCGCCATGGCAAGGCCAAATTTAAGCCTCTCCTCCTCCTCCATGCAAAAAAATCTCTCGTTTCTGAATCTGTTTGCGGTACTTACATTATTGTCCATATTAGCATTTGTGACAAAGTTGTGTGCTTCTCCACAAGACGAAGAAGATCAAAATAACAATGGGGGAAAGTGGGGAAAGCAGCACGACAGACGAGAAATTCTATTTCGGAATTGAATAGCAAGGCTCTTATGATGTTGAAGTTGATTTCATGGAAGAAAGTAAATACTATTGAAAGTCATCATCATGAATATGGACATGTTAATGATGATGATGATGAAAAGCTAATTGTAATGAAGAAGTGTGGAGGAAGAGAATTATAAAAGGAGGAAAGTGTCGACCACTCGAATTTTCCGGGAAAATTGTTTATGATTCTCAAGGAAATATTATACTTGACTTGCCTCATGATCAAATTCAGAGATATTAGGGTTGTTTCTTCCAGAGAAATAAATTTTCTCTAGCTAGTCATGATATGTTTTGTTCAATTGTTCTTTTATTATGCTTGATAGATTGATTTGTTACTTGCTTATGATGAGTTTGGTTAATTTCTCTTTCTATATAAATTTTATAGATAATAGAGAATTTTGTCCCAATTACAATTTAATTGCAAATTTTATTGACAAATCAACATCCGACACATGTCGTTTTATTAACGAATAGTAATTTGACACATGTATATAAGAACTTTAAGTTTAATTAGGTTTCAAGTTATAATTTTAAGTCAATGATATTATTTTTTTCTTTTTTAATTAAGAAATCAAAATACAATAAAAATATAATGATTCTTAATAAAATTCTACCAATTACTTTTTCTTAATATAATAATTTTATTCCTAATCAATTTCCTATCCATTATTTTAAAAAATTCTAATAAAATTCTAATACACTATATTTTTTTCTATTTTTTTATTAAACAATTTTTCCTAATAAAAATTCATGATATTATTTTTTCCTATTCCTAATTAAAATAGACACATCTTCTTATTTTCCTATTCAAACGGGCATATTATTAAAAAAATTATTCCTAATCAAATAATAATATATATTATTTTTTCTAATTTTTTTATTAAACTATATTCCTCATTTAGAACTTTAAGTTTAATTAGGTTTCAAATTATAATTTTAAGTGTATGATTTTTCCTATTCTAATTAGGAAATCAAAACACAATGAAAACATATTCCTGATAAAATTATAATACATTATATTTTTTTCTAATTTTTTATTTAACAATTTTTTCTAATTAAAATCTATTATATATATTTTTTATTCCTAATTAAAACGGACACATCTTCCTTTTTTCCTATTCAAACGGAACATATTGCTAAAAAAATTATTCCCAATCAAAATTAAAATATATATATTTTTTTCAAATTCTTTTATTAAACTATTATTTCTAATAAAAATCTGCTATATTTTTTTCCTATTATTAATTAAAGCGAACATATCTTATTTTTCAAAAAAAATAATTTTTTAATTTTAATAGGATTGTAAATTTTGAAATAAAATCAAAATAATTCTAATTGATTTAAAGTTAAAATAATTTCTTTTGATCTAATATTTGACATAAATTTAATAATGTTTAATGCAAATAATTATTATATAATTTTTTATAATATATATTTAAATTATTTATTTAAAAGCATGCATTATCCGTTTAACTTTTTGACCGGATCCGTGGACTCTATATAGGAAGGAGAGATCATCCGATTGTTTTTCTTGAACATATAAAAACACGTCATCAAATTACCTATAGTGCCCTTCAATGAAAAGAATTTAACGGTTTTCTTGTCATTTTACATACACGGGTCAAATTTTTTTCTCTATAGCATGTCACGCACTTCCCCTCAAATTTCCACTTCCTCTCTTTCTTCAACCTCACCCCTAATCAAGCTACAGTACATGAAAAAAATTAATACAGAGAACGTTAGAAAGAATTCTCCCTTCAATTCTCTCATCTCCTCGCCTATCAAAACACAAACTAGGTTAATCGACAATCACGCTTTAAATTTTTGTGCTCATATGAAATCTCCCTTTTAAGCAGCGCGTAACGCGATTCTCGGGAGTGAAGAATTCTCCTTCATTCGTGTGCATTTGAATCACTTCTTCCTTGGTCACTCTTTCACAAACACACAATTTTTGTTAATTTTTGATTTTGTGGAAAGATGGTCGCTCCTTTCTTTGCCTCCAGACCTTGGATTCGATTATTATATCAAAGCAAGACGACGATTGTGTGGCTGGTGATTGTTTGACATGGCGTGGCGATGCAGTGGACCAAAGCAATCTTGGAGATTTTGAGATCTTCCACCCCTCGATAGGAAAATGGCTTTTATGAATCAGTAGGTTCCATTCTCGATTTCCATGTTATGGGTTTTGATTATGCAGACTTTCTATTTCCGCTTTCTTTATTTCTAATTGATTTGTACTCAAGATGCTTAAATAAATATGGTGATTATATATGGATATGATATTATTCTTTTGCTGCAGACATGGGTTTTCACATCTGGGTTGGTCGGAGGTAACGGTGGCATTTGTAAGGCTGTAGAGATGGAGGAGGTGTTGGGCGAGGGATAAAGGGGTTGAAAATGATGGCAAGCTTCAAATCATCTGAATTTTTATTTTGTTAATACAATAATTTCTGCAAATGAAGGCAGATAATCATTGACATTTTGTGTGTGTTTTGATATGGCAGGAGTCCACCTTCTGCCAGCCTCGGTTCACAATGTCTGGCCTGTTTTGGTTAATCTTCTCCCTCCCTCACTGTGATTTGGCAAGCTCAAGATCCAGCAACAATTTAATTCCTTAAAGAAGCACAAAAAGTCCGGAAACATGTAATAGCTCTTCTGGAAGAAAAAATCACAAAGATTGTTTAGTTTTTTTGTGAATCATTGTAGAAGGATCCCTTATTTTTTCAGCTCATGATCGTAAGCGCCTTGCATTTGATATGTTTGATTTTGAGTGTTTGATTGTAACTTCGAACTTGAATGTGCAGGGATTGTGCAAAGAATTTTTTTCTTTTCCATATAGATGAGAATGTGGCTAGAGAGATTATGAATCACACGTCACTTCGGCACCCCCAATATTATCCGCTTCAAAGAGCCAAGATTTTCTGCAAACTGATTCATATCGGCAATTTGCAGTGCCGGAAGATTCAGTGAAGATGAGGTCTATTCTCCTTCTGTATCACAAAGTTTGTTAATGTTTCACTTTAATTTTCTCTAATCTGTTAGAAATTTGCAGACCAAGATGACCCTAGGAACTTCCGGAAAACAATTCAGATAAACCATAACTTACCTTTACTGTAAAAAACTTATTTTTCTACCACATTGTAAGTTCCTCTTGTTTCATTTGCAGAAAATAATGGCCGTTAAGTATAAGATCCCGGATTATGTTCATATATCTCAAAATTGCCGACACATGCTCTCACGTATTTTCTCAGTTCTACTGGATACTGTTGAAGCAGCATCAATGTTTGGGCCTGATGTAGTTATGGTTTTTGACTAAAACCGTGGTACTTAAATTGTTTTGTCTATGAATTGTTGTTCAAATTAGGTTGTAACTATGAAATTAACCATTGTTACGTACTGTAGTTTCATATTAGAGCCTTCAAATGTCCTTGACCTGTTTACTAAAAACCAATTATGTACACGCTCTTTAGACACTCACTAACACCTACATCCTCCCAAAATATTACAAGAGGATCCACTCGACTCGCGCTTCGTGCGACGACCACTAGTTGTAGATAAAGCTGTATATGATACTTGAGAAAGAAAGTTATATGTAAATTGAAAAAAATGAATGTCCATTAATGAGTGAAGTTTTTATTTTTGAACTACTTATTTTCTCCTCTTTTGTTCACAATATATTATACAACTCTGTTCTAAATCTGTTTTCTTATAAGTAATAAAAATCAAGTTCTCTCCGACCATCTTTTTCCGACAATATTAAACCAACCAATTTCAACTGCAAATCATAATTTATAACATGATGATTAAGTGTTACATATACAGTATGAATATAATGAAATTAAGTAGATAACCCTATATTGTCTTGAAAAAAGTAGATAACCCTACATATATGTAAGGTGTTACCTCCGTTACAAAAGTAGTTGGAAAATTTTAAAACTATTTTGTAACAGAGGTAGTAAAACATACAAAAAACCTTAATTATATCCTCCTCCATGCACATCACCCTTTGTTAGCTATATAGAAATCAACCATCTTCTGAGCAACCTCCACATAATTCCTACTCTCGTCCATCAACTTAATGACTTCGGCCTTCGGCAGCCTCAACTTGACCCTTACACCGGACCGTCTACGCTGTGATTTGACGACGATCTAACGGTAGAAAGGCCAGAAACTCTTCGAGATAGCATCAACAACTCTAGCTCTTTCTTTCGCGCCGATATTTGCACTGGCGGAGGAGCATATTCTCCGAGACAATGTGTCTACTTTGTTCATATGGAAGCTCGGACAGATTCTACTAAGAAGTAGATTTTCTTTGGCTTTAACTGTTGTTGAGACTCTAATGGCTTAGCTCTAATCCCATAAAGTTTAACAGCTTCAGAATACAACAACACATGACCTGGATAATCTTTAATCACATCACAAACCCTTATTGGCGTCTTGAATTTTATTGTTTCTCCATTGATTTTCATCACCTTCGCTTTCTTTCTTCCTCCCAGACCGTTTCCCATTTTTTTTTAAAATATTTATGCCAATTATCTCGATGTATAGATTTATGTGTATGTGGACTGGAAACAATTAAGGTGTGAATCCAGACAAATTAGGAAGAAACCAAAAATAATAATTTGAATATTGTAAATGACAAGGCGTGGTGATTTGAAGTGGGAAAAGTAAACTCACGAACCAAAATTTATGCACAAAGTTGAATTTATGATATAAACTTAAATGTAAAATATTCAGAGCTGACGCCGACCTGACCCATCCGATTTGTTTGGGTTAATTGCATCTCCGACCCCTTGAACTTCTTACTTACACATATAGATCCTTAGCTTCACGGATCAGATGTATAGTCAAATACAGTTCAAGGACCAAACAAACAACATGAAGTACTAATGTTAGTTAAAAAAAGTAGCCCAATCACGCACTCAGTCGAATTAAGTACATATCTATTTTCTCCTTAAGATTGAAAACTCGGAATCTCTCGATAGCAACATGTTAAAAAAAATAGGAAATCTTGGACAAGAAGAAACCTGTCTGGGAATTTGAATCGACCGTTTGCTATGTGGATAACTGGATAAGTACTGATGTAATGAAAAATAATGACACGGCATGCATTTCGAACAGTTAGCATATATAACAGAAGGAAAATGATTCAGTCCATCCCATATTACGAATTAACGCATTAAAAAAATTTACTTTTGTCAAACGATAACTATGAATTAGACTATAAAATAAGACGTAGTAAACTCTAAAACGTTATCGTTACGTCAGTTTATGTTACACTAATCACTTCATTAATCAGCAATTATAGACGGCCTACAACTACATACACAAGGAAGAAAATGTCTATGAACTATTATGCAGCTTCAGTCAAACAAAATTCATCAAGTTCAAAATTATAAGCACAACTGTGAAGTAATTATGTTATTTTAACTCAAGACACCTTTTGCACATAAGTACCAAATTTTTATATTTTAATACACTAAAAAATATTATCTATACATACTCCTGATTGAATACGAAAAACAATTCACAAGATCAAAATTTCAGTATCAGAACAACCGCAAATTTTATACCTGATTAAGATTTGGTGCACAAGAACAGTACTTGTGTTTTATAAATTTACATAAACTCGGATGGCGAATTAGAATCTGGCTTTCCATCGTCTCCCAATCCACCTGGATGCTGCAAGTTCTGCAAAGTCTGAGGTGGCAAACCTCCCAAGACACCACCCAAACCATCAGTTCCGGCCCCACAAAATTGACAAATCAACTTAGTCATAACACCAAGAATCTGCATTTGGTTCTGGCAAGCATCGGCGTGCAATTGCATCATCGATTTCTCGTGTTCGATCTGTAACCCCTAACATTCTCTCCTTCCACTCCATCTCTTCTTCCTCTCTCTTTTCCTCCATCAACCTTCTCCTTCTTCTCTCCCTAGTCCAACTGCATCTACAATCTCAATCTCTCCCTCTCTTTCCGTGCCAACATGTATTCTCTAACCTCTAACTCCACTTCCCATCTTTGAGCTCTTGATTTCTCTCGATTCTTCTTATTCACTGAACTCCACTTTTCGCCTCTTCTCCAGTATCTCCATTTCGTTCTCCTCTCTTGTGGCCATGCCCTCTCTTTCTTCCCTCGGCAATCACATTCCTTAACTCGATTACTTGCGCGAACCGAAACCCAAAACCCTTATTTGGTTTCCCTCCTTACGAGATACCAACTTCACATTTTCCTTTCTCAAGCTTCAATTCATTTTCACTCTCAGCATTTCCACCATTTTCGCCGTCATGACTATCATTCTCTTCATCTTCTTCTCTTGTCTTCGTCAAATACGGAAACCCCAAATCAGAATAATCCCAAAAATAAATCACCACCATCATTACTTGTTCAATAACTTCTTATTACCACTACTACTAGCACCCTTCACTTCAAGCTCAATGTCACCAAACACTTCTTTGTAATTCATGAAGTTTTCCCAGTGATTCTCACCATCTTTCCAGTTGAACTCATCTTCGGAGATTCTGATCTTCTGCTTCACACCCCAAGTACTGATGCCCTCTTGTTTTTGCACTTCAATCGACATATCACACCATGACCACAGCAAAGGAAGCTGGTTTGGATCGACTCAGATTCATGCACTGAGTTAACATGGTCTGCAATAGGCCTGAACTTTTTCTCTCTGAGTTTTCAGCTTTAAGAGTGTTCCTGAAGTTTAACTGGTTCGATGTACTTTTGTCAAAGAGTTTGTTCCTCTAGTTCAGACCATTTCTTCCTCTTCATCTTCATCAATTTTGCTCAAGCCTCTAGAGGTTTTACAATATGTAGAGCAGAGCAGGTCAGGGGAGTTCATTAAATCAGACCAAGATGATCGAGCTTCTAGCCTACCCATAAAGTATCAGTACTATTTTATGGAGCACTCATAGAATTCCAAGCTATAAACTCTGCTAGCAATGTACATCAAATCACCATTAGATCAAATTATTATGAAATTACTTTTGAGCTGAAAAGCAGCCTTAATTTTATAGTATAACTCTGATAGAGAATGGACATGTGATGTCTAAACCTATCCCTAACAAAGAAACCAGATAAAAATTTTCAATAGGGGCAATCACATCCGACAATTAAACATTGTGTATAATTGGGGAAAAAATAACAACTACGCATTCACTGAGGCAAGGGAACCATGGAGACAAGGGCTTTCCTAATCTTAGCACCGTCAAAGTTTGAATTTTGGTCATCAGCAAAAATAAAATATAGGAAATCATATTGCTGAAAAAGTAAAAACCATAAAGATGATTCAATTCAATGAACACAGAGTTACCAAATTCACTGCATTTACTCCATCCAGAACACCCAAAACTGCTTGACTAAGAAAGTAACTAAAAGCATCAGTATCTACAGCTTCATCTTGAGCTGAAGTTTGTTTAAAACAAGACAGACCCAAAATCAATATTTATCTGACAGTACCTGAAGATAGCGACGATTAAATGTCAATACGACGACCGGAAGAAGCCAGCAATAGCACTCCGGGCGCCATTTTCCAACTTCCACCTGAGCTTCCTAGTCTACACAATTTTCTCCAAATCGGACCAATCTCGGCTCACACAAATCTTGATTTCCGTCGGGAGAATTTTCTTTTTATCAGTTTTGTTTTGCGGTGCTTCTTTGATTTGGTACTTCGCTAGGAAGTTACATCTTTATCCTTACTAAACTACCAGCTATAGGAGGGTAGTTTCGACTTTAAAGAATCAATCTGTAATTTTAGGTCCCTAAACTTAAGTTTAATTTTATGTTTTACCCCCCAAACTTTTGACATTAATCAATTTTCGTAACGGGTCGGTGTAAATAGCAACTTCCCTAGTGAATGAGAGGGGGCTCAAAAACTCTAATGACAAAAGGATTAGAAAAGCCTATTTACTTCCCTAGTGATCGTATTATTTTCTTTTACTTGCAACGCGATATAAGGTTATGAGAATGTAACTTGGGGCAGAAGAAATAGTGAAATCCTAATAAAATCAGGAGTATGAGTTTTTAACTTCTCGCTATATATATAAAGAGGCCTTCACGGCAGAGTAATTCATATCAAAAAACAAACTCATCTCATAATAGACAGCTACTAACAAGAATTGCAGAACTTCTCACTTTCTTCATATTACAAATTACAATGGCCAAGACTCTAAAGATTATGTTTTTCATAATCTCTCTTTTCTTTTCTCACGCTACATCATCTTGCCAAGCACAGTCGTCTTCGTGCACGTCCTATTCATTCGCTAACGGCAAGAAATATGCAGCTTGCACGGATTTATCCGTCTTGGATTCGTCTCTACACTGGAACTACCATCCGTCGACGCACACCGTCGACGTCGCATTCAAGCACGTGGGAGATACGCGAAAATAGATGGGTCGCATGGGCTATCAACCCTACTTCTACTCATATGATCGGTTCACAAGCACTAGTTGCCTTGACAAGCACGAGTGATGGGTCGTTGGATGCTTATACTTCTCCAGTAACGAGTTATCGCACTTTGTTGCAAAGAGGTAATCTAAGCTTTGCGGTTCAGGACATGTCAGCAATCCGAAACAACAACGAAATCATTATCTCTGCTACTTTGGAGTTACCGGGAAATTCTACTGGTGGTGAATCATCTCTGGCAAGTTGGTCCTCTAGTCAATGGTGTTCCGGGCAGACACGCAGTATCCGGTGCTAACGTACAATCTCATGGTACTTTGGATTTCATATCCGGAAAGGTTGAAACTTCTACTACTAGCGGTTCCATCAGTTCAAAAACTAGATTGAGGATTATACATGGAGCAATCAATGCGTTAAGCTGGGGATTCTTGATGCCAATCGGAGTTATGATTGCGCGATACGTGAAGGTGTTCTCTGTTTCGAGCCCTGCATGGTTCTACATGCACGTTACCTGCCAGTGTTCGGCTACCGCCATCGGTCTAGCAGGTTCGATAATGGGGTTAGTGCTCGGGAGTAAATCACCAGGTATCCAATATGGACATCATAGGAATATCGGAATAGCACTTATAGTTCTAGCTACCTTCCAGGTCATCGTCGGGAGATTCTTCAGGCCCGACAAAGATAGTAAAAACAGGAAGTACTTCAACATATTCCACTATTGTACGGACTATGCAACTCCAATACTCGGGGTGACGAATTGCTTCATAGGGATGAGTATAATGCAATCCTCAACTCCATTGATCATCTATGCTTCTATTATCGGCTCATTAGTGTTCATCGCCTTACTACTCGAGATCGTCAAGTACTTTAACGGTCACCAGGAGGATATTGAAGACATCAACAGACAATTTGGAGAGTCAAACTCGTAAAAAGTACCCTCAACCTCAAGAAGATGATACTCATGTAGTATAATTTAGTTTCATTTCTTCTAGTAAGCATTGTATTTGTAGTATTTTGATTCTACAATTGTGGTTCTACGCTTCTGTAATAGATTATAGTTTCAGGGTTGATTTATGTGTACTTTTTCAGTATACCATGTATTCTATACAATTTACTCGAGAGTAATAAATTCATTTTTCGAAACGGTTTTTAGTCAATTCGATTATTCTTTGCTTGAATGCTTTTATTACGGAATTCCAATACTTGAATAATTTAAAAGTAATTTCCCAAAAAGAGAAGGTACAAAGATCATCGACTTTAATTCCATTATGTCGAAGCCCCTATCTATTTTTCAAGTACTAAACTGCTACTTCCATCTACAAATTGTACTATCGAAATAATATAATAAATTCAATTTAGATAAAATCGCTAAAAACTGATAAATCTACTATAATTGCACTATCGAAATAGTATAATGAAATTCGGAATTTAGATAAAGTTGTTAACCTTGATAAATCTATGGTTCGCTTAAAATGCTAGCATTCATTACTTTAAGCAACTCTGGAATCATGATTCTTCAATGTTAAAAGAACTGCTACAAACACAATTTGTAGTTCACAACCTTAAGCATAGAATCAATCTATAGTTTAGGTCCCTAAACTCAGTGTAATGTTACATACTACCCCCTAAACTTTAAAGATTAAACAGAAAACCCTTGCAATAAACTGATAAAGCAGCCTAGTTTGGTAAATTCCACGCTAAGCGCCACGCTCACCGTCGATCATCCCACCTCACTCTGGTCAAAACCAGTGGCTTCTTCTTCATTTTACACTTTCTCGGAGACTTTTATTCATTCCATGCTCAGCTCTTCTCCACGCAAGCAGTCTCCATTTGGGCGTATCGAATTCCAGGTAGCAGCAAATGAATGAATGATGTACAATACTAGTCTCTTCACCTATTCTTGATTTGTTCATTGACTGATTGTTTGTTGCAATTTGGAGAACTTGAAAAGCTCGAGGAAGTCGCGAATGGCGCCTCCAATCCTTTCGCTTGCTCTTCCATCGGAAACTGGTCGCGTCCTCAGCATCCAATCACACACTGTTCAGGTACTTTTATTTACACTTATGAGATTTCGAGTTTAGTCTCTCACAGTAGTTGCAATTATTAAATTTTTGGTCATCCGTGTTAGCAATCAGCATTGATCGTGTGAAAGACACTAGGGAGAATTTTCAGTTCCTTTTGAATTTGCATTACTTGATGATGATCAGTCAGTTGTGCATCTACCTGGTTTCGAATTTGATGTTGACTTGTTTTTCTTTCGTGTGACATATGCCAGCTTGCTTCACTTTCATTTTTCTTAATTGGATTTCTTCTATTACTTCTGCCATCATCCTATTTTTTTCCCTTTGGATAATGAGGGGCCATCTTCTCGTTTCTTTCTTTCAGAATACATTTGTGTATTGTCGTTTGCTCTTTACTCTTTAGTTTTGTCTTAAAACATGATTTTCCTTCTATAGAACTAACTTGTCTTAGCATGTTTTGAAAGCTTTCGGGTAGTTCATTATTAAACATGTGCACTTATATCTGGCCATTTCAATCTGCTTTACATCAGGGATATGTGGAGCAATAAAGCAGCTGTATTCCCTCTCCAGCTCTTAGGCTATGATGTTGACCCAATTAATTCAGTACAGTTTTCAAACCACACAGGTAAGCTGCTTATAGTACTACTAGTTAACTCTGTCTCAGAACTGTTGCCTGGTATATGGATGCAAGTTTGTCAGTCAATCTATATAGGCTCGGGCATGACATTCTAGATAATTTTTTGCTTGAAGAGCATTAAATGTAATGGGAAATGATGCAGGATATCCAACTTTTAAGGGCCAAGTACTGAATGGCGAACAGCTACGGGATTTAATAGAAGGTCTTGAAGCAAATGATTTATTGCACTACACTCATTTACTAACAGGTATTTTATATGTGGTTTCAATTTACTTTTTCTGATATATTGGAATCTTTCAGTAGTAAGATGGCAATACATGTTGCTTGAAATAGGTCATGTGACACTCAAGTTTTTTAATGGTATTGGTTACCTTCGTCTGATGATGGAACCGGTAAAACCAGGATAGTACCTTCCTATCATTTTACGAGACACCTTGTACAGAATAATTTTGTAAAAAGAAATAAGAAAGAGAGAGATGTCAGCAAGGGATGTGATAAAAGTTTAAAAGACTTCATTTGTGTAAATTAAGCTCAGCGCTGAAGTTTGCCCATTTTGTTATATTTTTCCATTGGCCTCGGGCAATCTGAAATTTATACTCGTACTTTAAGTGTGATGCACATTTCCTAGTATTCGTTTTTTTCTGCTTTGTTCTTACTGGCTGATTGATGTACAGGTTATATTGGTTCAGTTTCGTTCTTAAACACTGTATTGGAAGTAGTGAATAAGCTTCGGTCCGTAAATCCTAAACTTGTCTACGGTAAGTAGAGAATAATATCGCGTGTTTTAATAAAACTAAATGTGTGTTATTCGGTTTGTCCCCTTCTTTTGGTTCTAGGTATTCTACATTTTAGTGTTCAGGTACTCTGTAAACGTTGACCATTTTTTCATTACTGCCTTAAAGCTGATTGGGGAATTTACGCATTTGAAAAGAGTTTATTCTTATTGCAATTGAGTTTTAACAATTACACAATAAGTTTGTTTTAGTTTCTGGCACCAGTTGGCTATAGTGAGAGAATGGTTCCGCTTTTTGTTGTTGTGGTGCTTGTTGTAAGAACTGAGGTATAGATAAGACAATAGAACATGACTGGTTCAAGAATTCATTCTTCATCCCCTCTTTACATGCTTTTCGATGTTTGCCTGTTTTATTTCCCAAAATATAAGAAGCAAGATTTAATTGTTATTTTATTTTTTTGCAAAAATGTTGGAATATTACGTGCCTCTTTTTTTTAACACAAAGAACTTGCTGTTTCTAAAATTGCATTTCCTCGTCAGTTTGTGATCCAGTGATGGGTGATGATGGAAAGCTTTATGTGCCTGAAGATCTGGTGTCAGTATATCGTGAAAGGGTGAGAAATCTAGTCTTTGTTGTTTATAGCTAGTGAAGCATGCTTTTGATGTTTAAGTAATTAGTAATGCCAATTAAGATCATTTCAAGTTTTAAGTAAATGTCTTAAGTATTAAGTTTTATGGTCTAAATTGATATGTTACTATATGGTGGAAGATGAGAATCCAGTTATTTATTGTATGTAATAAGTGTTATGCATGTTAGCCAATTTGTAAGACCCTTAATGTCAAATTTAGGTTGGTTTGATGATTAAGTAATTAATGTCAAATTTCGGTTGGTTTTATTCTTATTTAACACGCTAATGCTTGATAGGTTGTTCCAGTGGCATCAATGTTGACTCCTAACCAGTTTGAGGCAGAACAGTTGACTGGGTCCAGGTATCTCCTTATGTTTTTGAAGCAATGTTCTTGTAAAGACTACTTGTTCCGTTCAAGTACAATATGGCCTTATATTTTCACCAGCTTGATAGCATAATTAAGTCTCGATTTCCTTTTTCCTATCCATTGTTTTGCAAGTTAAAAATTGTGGAACTCAGGCTATTTTGCTTATAGAAGGTAGATGTGCAACAACTGAAATCTTTGAAATGGGGACCACACTTTCATAGGGCCTAAAACTTGTCACTAGATTAAGAATAAAGATCAAGGTATCAAGTTTTGAATAGGGGTCACATTCTAAGAAGGAAAAACACAAATTGTAGTTTCTCAATCTTTCATGAGGAGCAGTTTAGGATCTTTAATAGTTTGTACCTCTTACGATTTCAGATGTGTTGAATATTTTGTCTTATCATTGATTACCTTCTCTTTGCAATGAGCTTCCTTGTCCTCAAAAACGTTGCTTGTCACAGGATCTTGTCTGAAGCAGATGGCAGGGAAGCATGTAACATTCTCCATTCTGCTGGACCCTCAAAAGTATTCTCATTTTCTTTTATCTACATTCACTTTGATTCGAAACTGCGTTTAATGTTATTTGCTCACTAAGTCGTTGGCGTTCAACTTCACAGGTTGTTATCACCAGCATTAATATTGATAGTAATCTTCTCCTAATTGGCAGCCATCAGAAGGAAAAGGTTGGGGTCAATTACATTTGATCTTCTTTTATGTAAATTAACTTCTGTTAAATGATTCCTCCTTGATTTACGTGATACTTCAATTCACAGGGGCAGCCTCCTGAGCAATTCAAGATTGTAATACCTAAAATCCCTGCATATTTCACGGTATACAAAATTATATTCCTCTCTTCTTTTGTTAGTAACTGTAATTAGCTGTTGCACTTGATTAAAGTGCCATCGGCTTTTCTTTTTCCCTCAAGCATGGCATGTGTATATGGCTTTCTAGGAATGTGAACATAATAAGCCTGTAATTGTTCCCCCTAGTCTCCCATTTCTTGTAACTTTATTCTTTGGATCACAATGATGTGATTTGTATGCTGCTTATACTAAATTGAATGTACATTTATTTATTTTTTTGTAGGGAACGGGTGATATGATGACTTCCCTTCTTCTCGGATGGAGTAATGTAAAGTCTTGATGTTATCCTATTTAGACTTTGTTTTACAACCATTACTGGTCATGTGCGTTTTCTTATGCCAAATTTTTTCGATGCCTATATCCAGAAATACTCCAATAATCTTGTCAACGCAGCAGAGCTTGCAGTTTCAAGCTTGCAGGTATTTACTATAGCATCTTCTTATCTCGTTACGTAGAACGTTTGTTTCATGTATATTGATGTTTTCAATTGCAGGCGCTTCTCCAGAGAACACTGAATGACTATAGAAGTGCCGGTTATGATCCACAGTCGAGCAGTTTGGAGATAAGGTTGATTCAGAGTCATGATGACATTCGTAATCCTCAAGTCAAATTCCATGCTGAAAGATACACTTAAAAGGACTTGGTTACAGGTGACTCAAAAAACAGATATAGAGTTTGTATTATTTTTTCAGAATAGTCCTCCTTCCATTTATAATTGTTTTGTCTTTTATCAGTAAAATAATTCGAGTGGGCTTTTACAAGCCAAAAGCCCAACTTGCTTATTAAACCCAAAATACTCAAATCGACTCGAAAAGGGATTTGGTCGACAAATTCTGATTGAATTCGGTTTGACAGATGCCTAAAACTGCTCTGATCTTTAAACCAACTCATTTTCCTTTTTTAGCACGCATTATATATTGCATGAATTAATGCAACATAATTAAGTGAAATCTGCAACTGCAAAAGTTACTTCTCATTCTTTTGGCATTTTTCTCTTGTTTACAAACAGAATTGATAAGTATAAGAGAAATGATAGTATTATCTATTTTTCTTCCATTTTCTTGTTGTTAATTATCATTGGTTAGAAAATGATGGCGAAGCTAAAATGGAACTTTAAAATACATTCCGTGCTATTAATTTTTAATATATGTACTAAATTGAAAATTTTCTAAACCAGAAAAGGTATTCCACCATTTTTTAATTAAAGGGCAGGTTTTCAACACTGCCTTTAGGCTACTATGGTGTACTCACTAATCTAGAAAATAATTAACTATAATATCCTTTCAAATTGCTGTGTGGAGTTTATTTTCACTTACAACTACTGTAGTTGATTTTTGAAAGAATTGAAAATGACATCCTAATTTAAAGGAATCGTTTTTTTAAGGAAATATTGGATTATTGAAATAAGTACATTATGCGCTAAGAATGTATTTTAGAGATCCTCGTTTGAAAAATGCAAGATGATAATCTACATTCAAGTTTTGGCCTCTGAGTGTTGGTAAATCTGATCTTATTATCTTTCTATTCTTGATCTTCTGTCAAAGACCACGTTTCTTAGGTTACAAGGAACTCGAAGGCATATAGAGTGTCACTTCAAATAAAAGCTGTCTAATATCCTTAATGTTGGATAAAATTAGTTTTCTTATATTGACCCAGCAATTCAATGTTTTTTGATTGGCTGCAGCAAGATGTGGATATCTTGAAGAAGATGAACTTTGACGCATATCGGTTTTCAATATCATGGTCTAGGATCTTCCCAAGTATATTTACATACTGCCAATCATTAGTATTCATCAAACTAATTACAATCTCTCAAAACTTGATCGTTTTAATATCTTTAACATTCTAAACTCATAATTTCCATTCCATGCAGATGGGACAGGGAAAGTAAATAAGAAGGGAGTTGCTTATTACAATCGTTTAATTGACTACTTAATTCACAAAGGTAAACCTTTTTAATATTTTTTACTTTATAATTGTGATCTTCTCACTGTTCCTGTGAATTTAGTTATATTGAGTTTACTGTGGTAATTAATAATATCGAATGTAGGAATTACCCCATATGCAAATCTGTATCACGCTGACCTTCCCCCAAGCTCTGGAAGATAGGTACAAAGGTTAGCTGAGCCACAGAATTGTGTAAGTCCCTTTTCAACTAGTAATAAATAATCTCATATAGTGGATTTTTTTTTTTAAAGTATAATAATGGATTTTAATCATTAATTAATGAAAATCTCCCAAAATTTATGTTGTATTAATAGGAATGATTATGCAGATTACGCTGAATTCTGCTTCAAGACATTTGGTGACAGAGTAATACACTGGTGGACTTTTAACGAACCTAGGATTATAGCTGCTCTTGGTTATGACAATAGCTTAAATCCTCCTTCAAGGTGTTCAAAGGAGTTTGGAAATTGTACGGCTGGAAATTCTGCTACTGAGCCTTATATAGTAGCTCATAATTTGATTTTGTCTCATGGACAAGCAGTGAAAAGATATCGCCAGACATTCCAAGTGAGACTAATTATGTCCAACGTACTTAATTTTCAACTTTCCATTTGAGGCTTACTTCTTATATTAATGTGTTATGCTAAATTTATATTTTCAGCAAAAACAGAAAGGAAAGATTGGAATTATATTGGACCTTAATTGGTGCGAACCTCTAACCAGCTCAAAAGCCGACAAGGATGCAGCTCAACGAGCTAGAGATTTTTACATCGGATGGTAAAATCATTAAATCTTTGCCCATCAAATTTCTACTCTTTAAATCGACAATGTTCGTATGTACTTGAGAAAATAATTTGCAGGTTTCTTCATCCTATTATATATGGAGAGTATCCAAGAACAATGCAAGAAATTGTTAGAGAAAGGTTACCAAAATTCAGTAAAGAAGAGATTAAGATGGTAAAAGGTTCAATGGATTATGTGGGGGTAAATCAGTATACTACAAGCTACATTTACTATGATCCCTCATAAGCCCAAGACAAAAGCCAAAGGTTACCAGGCTGACTGGAACGTTGCTTATGCTCGTAAGTCTCTAAATCAAAACATTACCTGTCCAAGTTTCTTTCAATATTTACACTTGTTTTTTCAATAACATCATTTGTGTTCAATATTTGTTTATTCAGATGAACGGAAAGGGCTGCAAATCGGTCCACGGGTAATTTAAATGTTTCATGATTATTTTCATAGCTCAAAAGTTTAGTCTATTTTTGATATCCATGGGGGTTACTTTATCATTTTTAGACAATGCAATGCATCATGAAAATGTGGCATATACCTCCATCCCAAAATTCTTATCAATTTCTACATTAAGTTTGCCCATCAAATAATTGACGACTGATTTGGGATGGAGGTAAGTATAGAGAAACTTCTGTTGATCTGATCTCATGCACTATATATGCATATACAGGCAAATTCATGGTGGCTCTACAATGTGCCATGGGGAATGTACAAAGCAGTGAAATACGTGCAAGAGGAATATGGGAACCCAATTGTATACATATCCAAAAATGGTACAATTCATATCTCTTCACTTGTCAATTTTTCTCACCTTTGCAGCAAGATTCTAACAAGAGTAGACCCTATATATTATGTTATCCCAAATTCTTACTATTGGTCGAAATTAATAATGGTAGGAATGGATGATCCTGGAAATATCACACTTCCTAAGGCATTGCATGACACCACAAGGGTTAATTTCTTCAAGGACTACCTGATTAACTTAAAGAAGGCAATGTATCGAAGGAGCCAACGTGATTGGCTATTTCGTGTGGTCGTTGGTTGATAATTTCGAATGGTTGTCCGGTTATACTTCCAGGTTTGGAATTGTTTATGTCGATTACGATACCCTGGAGAGGTACCCGAAGATGTCTGCCTATTGGTTTAGACAAATGCTTGATAAAAAAGAGCATTGAACTCTACCAAGATCTTTCACTTGCCTGCTTGTTGTAATGACGCTATTTAAGGCTAGACAGTTAGTTCAAGTGGATATTTTCAATAAATCTTAATCTCTTTTGTGGAGCATGGGCATCAAATCACTCTTGTTATAATAATGGACACGGCCCTTTATCACGATGAAACTAAAAGTCGGTAAATTACAAACCTTGAAGGTATAATTATCTAACGGCTCAAACTAAGGGATATAAACGATATGAATATAACGTAAAGGAAGAAAAGCTCAATTTTCTCAATGAATATCCTTAAAATATATATATATATATATATATATATATATATTGAAAACTCTCTCGTCAACCACTTCATTTTACTCGACTCCTCATCCTTTAAGCATGAACGACTAAAGATTCATCAATGCGCCTTCATTAATGGAACAAATTTATTCGTGAAAGCTCCCTTTACTGAGTCCGACAAAATTTAATTTCTTCTTGATTAAAAATGATTAAGAAACAACAAATTTACAAAGATAGTACCCTATGCCTATTTGTTTCCTTTTAATGGTACAAAGGTAATTCAAAAGTGTTACTAGTTACTAGTATTATCCATAACATCATTAGATAATTTTTTTATTTTTTATTTTGAAGTTAACATCATCATTAGATAAATTACATCAAAATAAAAGCATCATTAGATAAATTGAATTTCGAAACAGCAAATACTAAATAAGTACTACTACTAAAATTTAACAAAAAATCTTGGTCAAAGTCAACAAAAAACTTGCTACCCATTAAAAAGAACAAAAAATTACCCACCACAATTAAACATTTAGATATTTGGGATTTTGGGGTATAATATTATTAATTAAAAGAATTTTAAATGCCTTTTTTTTCATAAATTACTTTTAAAAAAAATCAAATCATTCCATTCACGGGGCAAGAACCAAGATGATGATGATGATGATGATATTAAGTGCTCTTACGTTGTGTTAAACTCCAAACAGAACTGCATCCCTCTGTTTAGAAGCATCTCTCAATATCAATCTCACCTGAAAATATAATAAACCCCTTCATTTAACCTAAAATCAGAAGCTTTGTTTTATAGATCACTTATTCACTTACTCCAAAAACAAAAAAACTCGAGTAGCGAGGCTAGGCATGATTGGTCATGCTCAGAGACTCCAATGGCTTCCTTTTTTGGTGCTTCTTATCTCCATCTTCTTCTATAGATCATTATTAGCAAATGCAGATGTTGATGACGCTATGGAGTTGGACACAGGAGGATTAAGCAGGAATAGCTTTCCGAATGGATTTGTGTTCGGAACGGCAACTTCTGCTTACCAAGTAGAAGGAATGACTCATGAAGACGGCAGAGGTCCTAGCATTTGGGATGTTTACGTCGAAGTTCCCAGTACGTATAAGGAATGGTTAATTTATATATTATCCTTTGTGATCGAACCAACAATTCTTTATTACTAATTAAGAAGGGACGACTTTGAATTTAATTTGTACTTCTACTTTAATTACCTTTTGAATAATGGCGATTGAGAATTATTTGTTGCAATAATACACAGGACATATTTCCAGTAATGCTACAGCTGACGTGGCAGCTGATCAGTATCACCGTTACAAGGTATATACCTTTTTTTTTTTTTTTATTTATTTATAAAAGCTTAAATTTTATTAAAAAGTTAAAAGGTGGCTGAGTTAAGATCAGATTTACCAAGTACTTGGATGAAACCACACGGGATCATTTTCCAAACTGTCGGATGAAACCACACAGGAAAAACCGTACTTAGTAAATCATAAGATCAGATTTACCAAGTACATTCGGTCGGCCAAAACTTAAAAAACAAATCTTGGATTCGAGTTCCTTCGCTATATGCTTTACTACTGGACTTGGGACCATTTTCCTTTTCGTGCAAGTAATTGTGATTTGCCTTTGCATCATCTCTCCTAATCATTGTTTGTTTTGTCGAGCTATACAATAATAACCGTACTAGAATCCAAGATTTGTTTTTTAAGTTTTGGAACTGAATGTACTTGGTAAATCTGATCTTATGATCTTTCCAATATTCTTGAATCAGTCAAAGACCACGTTTCTTAGGTTACAAGGAACTCGAAGGCAGAGTGTCACTTTAAAATTAGTTTTCTTCTATTGACCCAGCAATTCCATGTGTTTTTTGATTGGCTGCAGGAAGATGTGGAAAGCATGAAGAAGATGAACTTTGACGCATATCGGTTTCGATATCATGGTCTAGGATCTTCCCAACTATGCTTTTGCTCGTATGTCTCAAAATTAAATGTTACCTCTGCAAGTTTCTTTCAATGACACTTGTTTCTTTCAACAACATCATTTGCGTTCAATATTTATTTATGCAGATGAACGGAAAGGGCAACCAATCGGTCCACGGGTAATTTAAATGTTTCATAGTCATTCATAGCTCAATAAAAATGTAGTATATACCCGTCCCAAAATACTTGTCAATTTTTACTGACGTTTGCGTAGAAAAATTGACAAGTGATTTGTGACGGAGGTAATATTTTGTTTAAAGAAACTTCTGATGATCTGATCTCGTGCATTATGTGAATATACAGGCAAATTCAGAGTGGCTCTACGATGTGCCATGAGGAATGTACAAAACTTTGAAGTACGTGCAAGAGGAATATGGGAACCCAATTTTACATATCCGAAAACGGTACGATTAAGTAATTCTCTTGCCTATTTTTCTGTTATCCCAAATTCTTACTATTGAGAATAATTTTGGTCGTAAATTAATAATGGTAGGAATGGATGATCTTGGAAATGTCACACTTCCTAAGGCATCACCTGACACCACGAGGATTAATTTCTTCAAGGGCTACCTGAATAACCTAAAGCAGGCGATCGACGCAGGAGCGAATGTGATCGGGTATTTCGTGTGGTCGTTGGTTGATAATTTCGAATGGTTATTCGATTATACTTTCAGGTTCGGAATTGTTTATGTCGATTACGATACCCTGGAGAAGTACCCGAAGATGTCTGCCTATTGCTTTAAACAAATGCTTGATAAAAAAGAGCATTGAACTCTATCAAGATCTTTCATTTAAGGCTAGACAATTAGTTCAAGCGGATATTTTTCAATAAATCTTAATCTCTTTTCTGGAGCATGAGCATCAATCACTATTTTTATAATTGACACGTCCCTTTATCGTCATCCTACGATGTAGTTTTGAGTTTTGAAAGATATATGCAAGAACAAGAATTGTTCTTCTCTTTTTACGCAAACAATAGTCATTTGTCTGTGTTTGATGTTATTATTATGAATAATAATTATTAGATTATATATTAAAAAATCATGATAATGGTATATATATATATATATATATTTATCGGAGCTCATTACGGATGGAGCACTGGTCCGGTCGGTGGGTTTTTATCAAAATTTTGACCGAACCGGATCTTAATCGATTTTGGAAAAACAAATCGAACCGTAAACCGATCGGTGAAAATATAAACCAAAAACCGGCCGAAATTTTTCGGTCAGTTTCCGATTCGATCGGTCGGTTTTTTTTCTTTAATTATAAAAACAACGAACAGTGCTTAGTTAAAAAAAATTACTACCACCGTCCCAAAATAGATGCAGAATTTTTTCAATACAAATTGTATTGAAAATTTTGCGATCAATTGGGACGGAAAGCAATATAAAAAAAAAAAAAACTGATCGCTAACCAATGGTTTGCTACGATCATGTTCCTTGCTCATTTCACGAATCACCATGGTCATTTGGACCCAAAATTTAAAGGTCTACAAAAATCACCATTGTGTTTCTTGAATCTAAATCTTTAGGGAGACACCGGAAATTCCGACGAGCGGGACGAGAACCGTCGACCTCCGTCGTGCCGAAAATTTGAAGGGAATTTTCCGTGATTCGTCTGTCAAATCAAATAAACAATAGAAGTGTAAAACACTTAGAATCTACCATAGAACAACATAATAAAATATGAGGCCAAAGGACGACTTTTTAGAAACAAAACCGAAACCCTAATCATAAATCAAAGGATGACGGTTGAGATTTTGGGGAAACTAACATTGGAATCGGAATCGACACGTCGAAAGCTTTCGGGAGTACCGAAATAGTCGAAATCGGCGACGGGCCACGGTCGACTCTAGCGGAGCTCTCGGAGAGGCTAGAGAGAAGAGCCAGGGCGAGGAGAGAGAGAAGGAGACGGAGAATGAAAGTGATGATCGACTCAATTTTGCCTATAAAAACTAGTTTTATAGAAATTGACCTCTTTGCCCTTGAACTTTCAAAATAGTTACGAGAATACCTTAAGTCTACCGATTGAATTGAGGATACGACGGTCTTCTCTTAGAAAATCGGTTCGGTTGGTTCGGTTATAATCGGACCAACCGGTAAAATGACCGGTCTAAAATCGACCGGAAAATCCAAATATTCCAAAACGGAATCGAAAACCGGAAACTGACCGAAAACCAAAAAAAAAGGACCGTTGTATTCGATTTTTCGGTTTAGGTTCGGTCGGGCGATTTATGCTCGACCCTAGGTGCCCACATTCCCACATTCGCCATGAGTCCGTTTAAACTACCAAAAGACTTTTGTGAAAGTCTTGAGATGTATTGTGCCAAGTTGTTTTGGGTACCGAGGATGGTAATAGAAAGATGCATTGGAATTTTTGGTGCTAGGATGTGTGTTAAGAAGAAGGATGGTGGATTAGGCTTTCGTTCCTTGAAAGCTTACAATCCGACACTTAAAGCGAAACAAATCTGTAGGATTGTAGCGAATCCCTGAATCACTAATGGCTCGGCTCTTGAAGGATAAATACCACAAAAGATCCCTTTCCTTAAAGCTTACTTGGGTGGGAATTCATTAGATATACGGCGTGCTTTACTTGATACAAGATCAGTTATCATTCATGGCAACGGATGGTGTGTGGGGAATGGGCACGATATAGGTGTTTCGAAGATAAATGGGTCAAGCATCTTCCAAATCATAGGGGGTATCCTGAAGATCCTGATATTAATATGGATTTATCGGTACATGACTTGCTGCTTAATAGGGCTTCCTTTTGGAATATTGATCTCATTCGAAGCTTGTTCTCTCGTCAAAGCGAGTTAGCAATTTTGGCCACACTAGTGGTAGATTTGAATGAGAAGGATCAGTTGATATGGATGAATAATGCGAAGGGTACTTATGAAGTTAAATCGGGTACTATATCGCCGAGGCTGTAGTTGATCGGAAGAACAATGTTACTCCCCACATAGAACATGGCTTCCAGTTTTGACTTAAGGTTTGGACTTTGAAGCTTCCTCCACACATCGAGTTTTTCCTCGGAAACTCTGTAAGTACCTTCTTGAAACTCGTGATAAATTGATATATAGTGGCATGTTGGTGGTTGATCACTATGAAATATGTTTAGATGAGTCTGAATCATTATGCCATATCTTTTTGTGATTGTGTGTGGTCTAAGTCGTTATGACATCGAGATGGGATTAGATTGGATCATAGATCATGTTTATCCTTCGCTTTCTTGATTGGTTAAATTATATGTTTTCCAAAGCATGTCGAGGTTGAGTTAAAAACATTTGTTGTGGTTTGTTGGTGGATTTGGAATAATCGAAATAAAACCATATTTGAAAACATTTGTGAGAGGACAAGGATAGCGCAGTGAATTCGGCGAATTATAATTGTATATAACAAGGATAATACCGAACACGAAAATAAAAAATTTGCCTCCACTGAACACTTATACCATTCCCGGTAATCACGTTACGGGATCCGTTTAATTAATTACGCAATTAGTAATCCCGGTGTTCCCGTTACCGGGAAGCTATTCCCGGTTTCCCCGTTACCGGGACAAGACACGCTCCGACACGTGTCACGCATGCGGGGAAGCTATTCCCGGTTACCCGTTACCGGGATTAGTTCCCGGTTACCCCGTTACCGGGACAAGTATTTATACAGCACCGCCGTGCCTTTCCCTTTCCCTTTCCTTCTCCTTCTCCCTCTCCTTCTCGTCTTCTTCCTCTGTTTCCGACCAGAATCCGACCGAGCAGCCGCCTCTTCCCGTGTCAAACCGAGCCGATTCCGTCCGGCCTAGGCTTCTTCTTCCTTGAGGTATTTTTTTTTAATTTTTCTGTAATATTGTGTTTAAATTAATTTAAATTCCAATTTTTGTGTAATATGGTGTTAAATTATTGAAATTGTAGTTGTTTTTTGTGGAAATTTTGTTAGAAATTAGATATTGTGTAGAATTTAGGTTGATTTTGTGGTTAGATTTTCCGGTTTGTTCGATTGTTTTGGGTTCGATTTTGGTTCGGTTCGTCTCAATTTCCGGTTCTCGGTTTGATTTTCCGGTTCGATTTCGGTTCGGTCGGTTCGATTTTCCGGTTCGATCCGGTTCGATTTTCCGGTTCGATTTTCGGTTCGATTTTCCGGTTCGATTATGTTAAAAAATTTATAAATTAAATATCAAATTGAAATACTTTTTAATCGATGATATATAAAATGTATACAATTTTTTATTAAGTGTAAGTAACGTGTAATTTTATCTATCGCAGATTATGGACGAGAGATCATCATGGATTCCTCGGGGACCAGAAATCCCGAGATCTGTTGTGGTTTCGGCCGCAACATCGATCTCTCCATATTTACGCATCCGACGAGCGAGTGTGATAAGCCACTGCTTGTTCGGAGAGCGATTCATTTTTTTGGGAGTGTAGGGAGTTACGAGATCTACCGCATACCGCGGGTGGAGTGAGTACATTGGTTTGATGGGTTTTGGTTTAGTATCGACCGTCGGCTACATGGATTACGACCACCATCTCCGACGGCCTCGGCCGAGCGGTGGAGGCCGGAAACGCACGGTTTCCACTTATGCGTGGGCGAGGCGACCATCACGCTCGAAGATGTTGAGGTATTACTAGGTTTGCGTGTTGATGGTTTGCCCGTTACGGGTAGAGAGTCGTATCCGGACGAAGAGGACATCCCCGGGTACTGTTTAGGCTTTTGGGCTTCGTTCCGGAGAGGGATGGGAGGACGGCTATTCGTCTCTCGAGCATAAAAGAGCACCTGCAGCGAACCCATTACGGTCGTAGATATTTCGGATGAGGAGGCGCTGCAGAGGGCGCGGTGCCACGTCGCTATTTTGCTGGCTGGATGCTTCTTTCCGGATAAGAGCCGAACAAAATTGATCTTTTCCTGCTGCAGCTCCTGGAAGATCCTAAGCGTTGCGGTGAGTTGAGTTGGGGCAGCGCCCTTCTTGCGTACACGTATCGCTCCTTGTGCGACTCCGCCCGTTCCGGAGAGAATTCCACGAACATGTGCGGCCTACTGGTGCGGACTTGGGCGTGGTCCAGGTTACGCAAGGTTAGACCGAGATTTGGTCGTGGATATGTGGAGCCACATGGATTGCCATTCGCAGCACGGTTAGTTCACGACTCCTCGAAATGACATAACTAAATAAATTCATAGCTTATTTTGGGTTGCATCATCAATTTCACGATTTTCATGCGCAGGTGGACCGGACCGTTGTCGAGGACCACCGTTCCGAGCCACGTCCTCCCGGCTTATAGAGATCAGCTATCTACGATGTCTCCGTCGCGAGTAAACCCTCTTCCCGATTCTCGTCGTATTCTAACTAATTCCTCAATATCATGAATTTATTTGTAAAATTTAATCTTGTTTGTTCCCTTTTAGTTCGATTGGACGCCTTACGCCGGCCACATGGACTCTTTACCGGCTGGATGCCGTCACGGGCGGGACATTTGGATGTCTAGAGTGCCTCTCCACTTCTACTATGTTGTGGAGGGACACTACCCGGACAGGGTGATGCGTCGGTTGGATGCACCCAATTCATTCCGATCGATCCTCTTCCGGAAGCCGATATTCGGAGATTGCACGGAATGAAGAGATCGTCCCACCGCAAGAATTGGGCACGAGAGCATGCCGATCACGTTGCGCGGTGGAACGATCGAGCTAACCGTGTCGTTATGGGTTTACCTACGGATCGAGCCCACTACGGATGACGATTACATTCCATGGTACCTACGTAGGACCGTGGAGTTTGTACAGGATCCCGGTCACATGCCGCCCGCTTCGAGCTACCATGGGCGCACCGATTCATCACACGCTGCGGTACGTACTACTTATTATTAATTAATATGATGTTGTTTCTTCTGTTTAATATTTTAACTCACATTTTACTTTACGAAACATGGAATTGCGGAGCGTAGAGTTTAGTAGCCTCATGCGTTGGACGTCGGAGCTACATGAGACTTTTAGAGACGTCGATTATCTCGCCGAGCATGCGGAGAATTACGGGCGGATATCGACCAGGATCAAGGACGCCATGGAGGCCTGCGGCATGCCAATCGTCGATACCACCGATACTACGGATCGGGGAGTCGTCCATCGAGAATCCCGGTCGGAGTTATAATCCTCCACGGTCCAGGTCGTTTGCGAGTCGCTTAGGGAGACGGATAGGCGGTAGACGTCCGCGAGTGCCTCCTCCCGAGGTACGTCCCACCGATGAGGCGGGGCCCTCTCGTCGTTCTGTCTCGGCGGTCGGCCGTTCATGATCGTCGTGATGAGGCGGGGCCCTCCCGTCCTGCTGGGAGTAGTCGACGTTCGTATCGGATCGTCCTGCTTCCGATCACTCTACTTCCGCCTCCCCTCCGCGATTAGATACTCGCGCCGGATGCACGGACGGTGGGGAGCGGTGGGTTGTATTCGAAGAAGTGAACGCCGAGTTCCTTGACATGTTAGTCGGCCAGGATTTCGGTGCGGATCGGTTGACCGACGTGACTTCATCGGCTCATCGGTTCGTACCTCGGGCCGCACATGGGACCTCCGGACCCGTAGAGTACAGCTTTGATGAGATTTGGGGCGGTCGATGCGAGGCAGCGACGAGCGGCCTACGCACGTACGAGACTCCTCGTCGCTCATATTCTGCGGACGTTCGGATGGGCTTAGGTATCGGCTCGAGCTCCCGGGACGTACACTCCCGGATCGGACACGTTCCCGACCCACCAGCGAGAGGATCACCTTATTTGACCACGGGATCGCGACAACCGAGGTCGGATTAAGAGGAGGGACAGTTGGTGTTATCCACCTCTTAGGATTTATTTTGGTTTGTATTTTCAATGAATATTAACTTAGTTATATTAATATGTTATGACTTTTCGGTTATATTTATATTAATGTGTACGAATTAATACTTTATTTTTATTTTTCAATAACTAGAAAATTGACATAAATTACACATAACATTATACATCATCGTCGTCGTCTTCATCATAGCGCTCGTCGTCGTCTTCATCATAAGCCTCATCATCATCGGACTCAATAGTTTCGTCCTCACTGGAATCGTCAACGTAGTCGGAATCTTCGAAATCGTCATCGTACTCGTCATCATCTAGAGGCGCATTTCCATGAAGTCCGTATGGATCGTACAACATGTTCAACGGCAATCTATCGGCAGGTGGATGAGTTAACGTGCATGACCTCCTGTCGTGATCCCGACCATTGCGGTTGCTACACCTTCGTGTCCTTTGACCTGTTCTCCTCGCGTAGTCCCTCGCGCCCAATCGTCGTCTATTATTTCTTCGCGACCTCGTCCGGAATGATGAACCGTCCGAGTGTCATCCGGTAGGAGCAAAAAATCGGGTTCGGGCCACTCATTAGGCGAGAGGATGGAACACACCACCGAACTGTTTTCTCCAACCATTCCATGTGTGACAACGATGAACCAGATCTAGTCGACGAACGCCCGGTTCCTTTCCAACGACCATTGCATGAGAACACGGAATCCTGTAAGTGTCCCACTCTAAACATGTGCATGAACCCATGTCAAATTGTACGAGTATGTTGCCGGCCCGGAACTCCGAGACGCAACGGAGGACATTTGACATTGAACGTACGGCCGGGAGAATTTGGGTAGGAGGATACTTCGTACCGCCTCGCTTCCATCCTGTTGTGATTCGAATGTTTGAGAAGGTATATGTGCAAGAGCAGATCTATACCTATTTATTTTCGCCATCTCGTCGGTAAAAATCGCCATAACTTTTGCGTGAGTGGCCTGGACGAATGCCCTTATTGGCAAGAATCGATCGCCTCTTAGAACGTTATTGTAACTCTCCGCGTCGTTGGAAGTAGTTACCCCCCATCTATAGAATCCGTCTTGGAACAATGTCCACTTCTCGAGGGGAATACGTTGTAGATATGCAGCTGCCCGGTCACTCGTTTGTATCAGATCCGTCCAAGCCTTCATATATTGTGCCTCATCCAACGCGGTAGACACGGCCCAACATAACCCATATAATCCTTTCTTCTTGGGGACGCTAGCCATCATATTCGCACGAACGTGCTCCATGCGAACCTGTAGGGAGGAATATGTATAAGTAATGGATTTATTTGAATTATAAAATGAAACCGAGATTACTTGTCGTCATCACCTGTGAATTCCCCATTCCGGAAATTTTATATCCATCTTCGAGATAGCAGAAAGGATGCCCGAATTACGATCGGATATTATGCAAGTGAACGTATCTTCCAGGACGTATTTCTTTAGGTATTTCAAGAACCAATACCAGCTGTGAGTCGATTCTTCATCTATAATGGCGTATGCGACCGGGACGATTACGTGGTTAGCGGTCTTCACAAGCGCAACTATCGCCTTACCCTTGTAAGCCCCTCGGAGATGCGTTGCGTCAACGGTAACTACAGGGCAACTATGTTCAAATGTGAGTTTCGTCGCACCGAAATGCCAAAATACGTACCTAAAAATCTTCCTTCCACTATTTATCGCCCCGTCCTCCTTCTTGAACTTCCACTGGACTTTCGTCCCATCGTTGCGGTGTTCGAGAGCTCGCATGTAACCGGGCGATTGCCGAAAATTAGTCTCCCAATCTCCGTACAACGTGTTCGGAGCCACTCGCTTGCCGTCCCAAGCTTTCTTCCGGCCTATTTTACAGCCGAAATATGTCTCGCAGTCTTCAACAATGGATTTGATTGGATAACTTGGACGGTCACGAATCTTACCCATTATGACGTGGGCGACATGACTTTGCGAGATATTTCGATCATCCCGTACGTTGTTTGATCCGTCACAATTATGACCCTCGCACCAGATCGTCATTTGCCACGTGCGATACTCGCCCTTAAAAGAAGCACGGATCCTCCAGTTGCATACGGTACCGCTAAACGGCTTCTTATCACGTCCGTTAGGACGATTTACGCATTCTCGCCGCCCATACGGTCCGATCCGACGCGGTAGTGCGGTACTCGCTCCCCGCCTAGCCGACCAAAGTGCTATCGCACCCCGAACCTCTTCCTTGTTCGAAAAATGCGTTCCGAGCTTTATGGTGTTTGGGTCACCATTGTATAACTCGGACGGGGAGGTAAGCGGCGGTTTGTTACCTCATCAGGTCCGTCCATATTGCCGAAGACATGATAATCCGCAACGCGAGGAACAATGTAATCCTCGTCCGAGGGCCCGTATCCCCGCCGCCCGCGAGGCCTACTCGCTCGACGCTCCCCCGACATTGAATCCCGGTGTACTACCCGAATTATGAATCGGATGGTAGCTTATGAACAAGTCACGACTCCAAGATTGATGTTGATACATCAACGACAATGTAGCATCATCATTTA
Source organism: Oxalis stricta (assembly GCA_024708375.1). Lineage (NCBI taxonomy): Eukaryota > Viridiplantae > Streptophyta > Magnoliopsida > Oxalidales > Oxalidaceae > Oxalis > Oxalis stricta. The sequence goes on along the minus strand of JANIEQ010001476.1, from coordinate 14,700 downwards.
TCACGATACATTGTTTATCACCGTTATCAACGGCGTATACGTAGATTAACCTCAATTGTACCGCTTCTCTTTCAATGCCGAGCATAACTGCACATCATTCTTGAAAAATCGTCATAACTCATCCTAGGGTCGATCAAGTACGTCGCGTCGGGGACACAACAAACACCGATCTTGCCATCGACATATTGTACAGAACTCGTCCAATATAAATTTAAATATGAAGACATATTTAATAAAAAAATTAAATCACTACGAAAATAATATTATGACACGAATATTTAAAAGAAAGATTTTGAAGAAAGATGAAGAGATCGTGAAAATATATATAGATGGAGAGAGAAAGAGATGAAGAGATTGTGAAAATGAATCGTGCGGAGTATGTATTATATAGGCAAAAGCATTCCCGGATACCCCAAATACGGAAATAAAGAAACCGGTGTTGGAGAAACCGGGAATAGCTTGATCCCGGTGTTCCCGTTACCGGGAATCAATCCCGGTGTTCCAGTTACCGGGAATACATTATTGTTTCCGGTTTCCCGTTACCGGGACAAGCTGATCCCGGTTTCCGTTACGGACAAGCGATTAGTGATCCCGGTTTCCCGTTACGGGACAAGGTTGGATTAGTGATCCCGGTTTCCCCGTAACCGGGAATGGTTATGTGTGTTCACCTCTTAGGGTTACTCGTACACAACGATGTCGTGCCCGCATTTTCAGAGCTACAGTAGTCAGGTCTCGATGATCATAGTTTTCTTTTATTAATTTTTTCAACTTGTATCGTATTCATAGAACTCTAATGCTTGTTATATTTCTCTGTAACGACATCGCTAGAAATGCCAAAAATGAAAATAATTTGATTCGAAGTTGATCTCACAATTGTAAATCACAATATTTTGACAAAAGAAACATTCCAGTTTTCCAAAGAACATCTTCTACTTATATTAAAAATCTGGTAATAAAATCAGTTTGTCTCAGAATCGAAGAACAAGAATTGTCTTCTAATTTCTTCGAATTCGCAGTAAGTTGCTTTACAAAATTGCTGTTAGCTTAGCAGTGAATTGTCTAATTCATTAAACATTACAATGATCTGTTCAAGAGTATCGTGACTTGTAAGAAAGTCTCTTGTTCACAAGGAATTGTCAAACCACCCATCGGGTGATCGAAACCAAACTCTTCTTCAGCTTTGCTTAGCAATTCCTGAAACAAAGGTTGGTTCAGATAAGATACAGGAACCACAAATCTCTTCTTCTCGGTCTCCCCGACGTAAATTGCTAAATGTCCTTTCGGTATCTCTGAAGATCGATTTATTTGCTGAAGAATTTTCTTCACGATAATAGCTCTTGGCAAACGGAAACCCATTTCGAAATTCGAATAAGCTAGAATATAAAATAATTTGTTTTCTCAATGATTATGCTTAAGAGAGAGTGTTGAAGACTTGAGTTGTTGTTGGGATAGAAAGAATTTGCTTATGTGTATATATAGATGAATTGATTAGATGGTATAATGAAAGTTTCTCAAATATCTAAACGAGTGGCTAAAGTTATTTGCTGGTGTCACATGCTATTGTCTGCCAACTAATCATAAAAGGATTAGGGAACACAAAGTCTTGTTTATGAAAATGTGTCTGATAAACTAGGGAACACAAATCAAATGGAGAAAACTAGCAGCCACCTAAAACTTGCAAATGGCTTTGTAGACAAATTTTAAATACCGATGAACCCTAATTCCCAATTATGAATTGGTTCGAATTAGATTGGATTGTTACTCAAGAAAGGTTCTGTGGAGATTTAGATTATGATCATTAAGATACTTTGACAAAGAAACAATGAGATAATGGAGATTATACTTATCTAAAAGCTCATTCATGTTAATGTGGGTCCCCTTGGATACATTGATTATCTTATGAAGAAGAACTGGAAGCGATTTCTCTTTGTAGGAAAGTTGCAAGACCCCACATCCAGGAAGGAATCATCTACTATTTTAGAGCAATCATATATACATATAATATCTCTACCCCATACCAAAAGCTAAAACAGGGAAACAATATTATCTGTAACTAAAAGGAAAGATGCCAGCTTTTCTCCTCAAACTGTTATGAAAACAACCTGTAATCTTGTCACATTGTCCCAATAAAATCAATATCTTTAATGATCGAATTGTACGGTACGCTTTTACTTAATTTACGGAACAGCTAACATCAAGAATTCAACATTTGGGAAAAGATTGACCAATTTTAGGACCTATTTTCTAAGTGTGGTCTTTCCACGGCGTGTTTTGTACTAGCTCGCATACTTCCCGAGGGCCAAGAAACTTCCCGGATGGTCGTCCTAGGATTACTCCAAGCAAAGCACACTTAATTTTGGAGCTCTCATCGCCTTCCACGTATCTTTCCGATGTGGGCTGACACATCTACTATACATCATTTTTGGAAAACTTTATTTCTTTAAGAAAAAAAGAAGCACTGATTTCAATCAGAGTAATGAGTCATCAATTTCAGCGGACCCTATTTCTAGTATTATAGTATATGAAGCTTAATTAGTAGTGTGCCTCATGAATATATCAATTATTGATATTTGATTGTGAAACGATATTGGAAAACTCTAGTACTACTTGGAAGGCTGCTTGGTACTTTCCGATGAAGACATTTTCTTTACTTTGTGCCAAGTTGCTAGACAAAGTCCTAAGATGAAGGGTGCCCCCAAGAATGACTGCATATATCCATCTTTGCTCGATTTCGTGTACAATGTAATCTATAAGGACGATCTTGTTATACATCATCCATTAATAATTAATGAGCTCTGTACAATTTTGCATCATTCAAGGACTGGTTAGGAAATTGTTATTTTGGTCTTAATTAGTCGTGTCTTAAGATACGTTTCATTGTATTTTGCTTTTGTTTAGATATACACAATGACCCCTTAAACGATATGAAAATAACATTTGATCTCACCTAAACTCTCAAAATCTAACATCTGGCCACTAAAATTATTGCTCCGTCTAACATTTGGTCCAGTCCGTTAGTTTGAGCTGATATGTCAATTACTCCCTCCGTCTCAAAATACATGAGTTTTCACTATGGAAATACATATGAAAAACATCATGATTTTGAGTAGTAATTTGAGTTCATTCCAAAGCAATTCATGATTGGTGATGGCAAATGTATACAAAGGCTACAGGCACACAGACACAGTAGTCAGTTTCTTTCTCATATATAGATCGATTTATGGAGCGTTGTTAGATAAACATTACAAAGTAACGGAATGAACCAAAATATTAGACGGATCCACTATAGTTTGAAGGCTACTCTGCTGATTGCATAAATGAAAAAAGAGTGCTTGATTGCAAGACAAAGAAAATATTTTTATTCTATGATCATTTGACATCCTAATATTTTACCGGTCCTGTAGGATGTACACTGTTTTTTGTGTACACCATGTACACTACGTGCATAACATGGTTGTACAATACAATCTGGTGATGGATTTTCTAGTTTTCTTTGATATTTGAAGCTATCACATTAGCATGATAAGTACCAAACTTATTGTTAGCTATGATTTATTTATGTCTAATCCATTAATTACAATGAAGCTATTCAAGCGTAATGTGACTTGTAAGAAAGTCTCTTCTTCACAAGGAATTGTCAAACCGCCCATTGGGTGATCGAATCCAAACTCTTCTTCAGCTTTACTTAGCAGTTTCTGAAACAAAGGTTGGTTCAGATAAGTAACAGGAACCACAAATCTCTTCTTCTCCGTCTCGCCAACCTAAACTGCTAAGTGTCCTTTTGGCATCTCTAAAGATCGATTTATTTGCTGGAGATTTTTCTTGACGACAGGCAAACGGGAAACCCATGGCTTAAGATATTTATTACTATGCATGAGATTGAAAGAACTAGAAGAGAAGAATGTGAAGACTTGAGTTAATTTGTTGGGATAGTAAGAATTTGTATGTGTATATATAGATGAGATGGTATTATTTTGAAAATATCTCAAATACGTGGCCAAAGTTATCTGATGGAAATTATTCCAAATGGTGTCACAAGCAACTGTCTTCCTGCCAACTAATCAGAAGAAAAGATTAGGAAGGATGGAGTCTATTTATGAAAAATGTGTCCTGAGATAGTGGAAATTATGCTTATCCAATCGGTGAGTGATAAAGAGGCTAATACTTCAAGTTTCTATAGTAATAATATGCATTATCTGCTCAAGAAATAAAATAATTTTCTATTAATTCAAGGGCCAAGTTGCTAGACAAAGTCCAAAGATGAAGGAGTGCCACCAAGTGTGACTGCATTCATAGCCGTTTGCTCGATTTCGTATACATTATTGTATTCTACAAGGACGTTCTTGTTGCCATGCAATAATGACGAGCTCTGTATAACGTGTTAACGTTTTCCTAATGTAGAATGTTAAGACAGCTGAAAGTAAAAAATGCATACATGTATATATATATATATATATAATTCATCTGGAAATTGTATCTGTAATTATATATTTCAAAATGCCAACTTGTTAGAAGAGAGGAGAACAACCTTGCTCATATTATTGAAGAATTCAAAAAGCAACTGGCAAGGCGGTATCCCCTCTCATCTATATGTTGTAACACTCTCCGATTTGAATAAGTAAAATTCAATTTGCCATGAAAAAAAAAAAAAAATTTCTCATCAAACTGTTTCGAAAACAACCTGTAACCATCATGTAGCTTGTCCTGATAAAACGTACAGTCAAATCACTCTGATTATACATGACTCTTTGTTATCGCATTGTACGGTATGATTATACATGACTCTTCCCCTAGGATTGATTCGATTCGGTTGGAAATAGGCTAAATCAATGGCAGTGCATGAGAAATGATGAGGAAAAATAATTTGAGTTGGAACTTCTAGTTCAAGTTCATTTCTGGTTTAGATGAAAAGCATGGATGCTGATGTCATCACGATTGAAAACTCAAGATCAGATGAAAATCTTCTTTTGTATGAGTACTGAGTGAAGTATGGCTGCGGGATCGAATTGGTTCTGGTTGTAGAGCTTGTTGAACGTTCCGAGTGAACCAGTTAGTAGGCTGGTTTGAAAACGTTCCGCAGTTGTAGCTTTGTTGAGTTATTACCGAGTTGCAAGGCTGGTGGAAAACTTTCCTAGTTGTAATACCGAGTTGTAGGCTGGTTAAAAAAGTTCCGAGTTGAAGGTGTTGTTGAGTTCATACGAATATTGGCTGGCTGTTGAGGTTATAATTCCGAGTTGTAGGCTGGTTGAGTTACGTTACCGGGTTGTAGGTTGGTTCAAAAGTTCCGAGTTGTAGTCTTGTTTATTTTTTACCGAGTTGTAGGATGGTTGAAAAGTTTCCGAGTACTAGGCTTGTTGAGTTATTACCGAGTTCTCGGCTGGTTGAAAACGTTCCGGGTTGTAGGTACCGAGTTGTAGACTGGTTAAAAAAATTTCTGAGTTGTAGTCTTGTTGAGTTATTACCGAGTTGTAGGCTAGTTGAAAAGCGCTCCGAGTTGTAGGCTAGTTTATTTCTTACATAGTTGCAAGCTGGTTGAAAACTTTCCTAGTTGTAGGCTTGTTGACGTGCTTACCGAGTTGTAGGCTTGTTGAGAGCTCATTGAGTTGTAGGCATCATATAGATTTGTTAGCAGTAGAATCGACATCAAAATTTTGAGAATAGACAGTTCAATACTCATTTTCGAAATAGCTTGATTGAATGGCAACAAGAACGTACACTATGTGCATAACATGGTTGTACAATGCAATCAATCTGGTGATGACTTTTCTAGTTTTCTTCGATATATGAAGCTATCACATTTGCATGATCAGTAACAAAATTATTGTTAGCTGTGATTAATTACGTCTAATCCATTAATTACAATGAGCTATTCAAGCCGTAACGTGACTTCGTAAGAAAGTCTCTTCTTCACAAGGAATTGTCAAACCGCCCATTGGGTGATCGAATCCAAACTCTTCTTCAGCTTTACTTAGCAGTTTCTGAAACAAAGGTTGGTTCAGATAAGTAACAGGAACCACAAATCTCTTCTTCTCCGTCTCGCCAACGTAAACTGCTAAGTGTCCTTTTGGCATCTCTAAAGATCGATTTATTTGCTCGAGAATTTTCTTGACGACAGGCAAACGGAAACCCATGGCTTAAGATATTTATTTCTATGTATGAGTATTGAAAGAACTAGAAGAGAAGAATGTGAAGACTTGAGTTGTTGGGATAGTAAGAACTTGTATATGTACGCGTATATAATAGCTGAGATTGTATTATTTTGAAAATATCTCAATTAAGTGGCCAAAGTTATCCGATAGACGTTATTTCCAAATGGTGTCACAAGCAACTGTCTTCCTGCCAACTAATCAGAAGAAGAAAAAAGGGAGCACATAGTCTATTTATGGAAAATATGTCTTGAGATGGTGTAAATGGTTATCTAATCAGTGAGTGATAAAGAGGCTAAAACTTCAACTTTCTATAGTAATATACGTACATTACGCTTATCTAATTACTACGACATCTTCCCACATACCCTCCGAAAGCGGAGAGCCTTAGCGTACCGGGGTTTCCCTTTTAACATAACAGCCAAGTTGCTAGACAAAGTCCTAAGATGAAGGGTGCCTCCAAGTATGACTGCATTTATCACTGATTGCTCGATTTCTTGTACGGATTGTATTCTACAAAGACGTTCTTGTTGCCATGCGATGCAATGATGAGCTCTGTATAACGTATTAATAACGTTTTCCTTATGCAGAATGTTAGGCAAGACAGCTGAAAGTAAAAACTAGAATTTTTTTCTGGAAAAACTGTATCTGTAATTATATATATTATAAAATGCCAACCTTTTATCATCAAACTGTTTTGAAAACTACATGTAACCTCATGTAGTTTGTCCTGATAAATCGAACAGTCAGTGTCTGTGATTATACATGTCTCTTCGTTATCGCATTGTACGGTATGCTTTTTTTCTTTGAGAAACATCAACCATTCAATTAGAGAGAAGGGTCCTATTTTTTCTTTTGTTTAAAAATTAAGGGCCATATATTCTGATGTACTTCATTATCGGAAACTTCATTTCGTCAAGGAAAAGAACAAGAAAGATCTAAATTATATAGTGTCATGGATATGAAGCCTAGCTAATTACATTAGATGGAGAGATCAATTATTGTGAAACAATATTGGAAAGAACTTTTAGTAACTAAACAGGCTGCCTAGTAGGTTTCCAGGAACACATTTCTTTCCAGGCACTAGATAAAGAGTTCCAAAAAGGAGTGGCACTGTAAGAAACATCAAAAACAATATTGACACTGTATTACATTTAAGCTGGAAAAGAAATAGAAAATGCTATAGTAATATACATTATATTCACTAAGAAAATTCAACATTTTAAATCCCCAAGTCGCTAGACAAAGTCCTAAGATCTCTCACATGAAGGGTGTCCCCCAAGTATGTCTGCGCCCATCTGCTTGCTCAATTTCTTGTCCTAATGTAATCGACTAGACGATCTAATCTCGTTGCCGTCAATGCTTGCATTGATAATAAACTATAAGCTCTATACAATTTGCATGATTAAGTATTGCTGGTTAGGAAACTGATACTAGTTTGGGTTGAAAGTTCAAGTCATATAAATTTAGAAAGGAAACATCCGTCTCCAATTAGAAATGGAATAGAAAGGGAATGCCAATAAAATCTAGAAACGGAATCAATTCAATCTACAATTACGAACAAGCTTTTTCGGTTCAATTTGGTGGAGAATCTATTTCTAATTAATTTGGAACAGAAGTTTGATTTTAAAAACTGTTATAAATTAGAAACGGATAAATTTGGTTTCCATTCCATTTCTAACCGGAAAAGGATGTGAGTTTCTGTTGGCAACAGCTTCAAGAAAATGGTAACCACATTTTTCCAGTTCCTAACCAGTTAGAAACCGATTTATCAAGTCTAGAAACAGAAATTTCCTAATCAGCTTTCAGTAGTCTGTCAGTACAATGCTAGGTTCCATAAATGTTGAAATTCTCTGATTCTGATATGCTGATTGCTAGAATAATAAAAGCGATAAACTTGTCAGATTGAATATGATGAACCAGAACCTCTGATTGGAAGGAAGCAGTACACGACCCACAACGAGGAGATATATCTTCAACTATTTAAGTTCAATCATTCATATAAACTTTGTATCATAAAAGGAAAAAAAAGTAAATCCACCTTATTCTATCAAACTGTAATTCGCATGAAATTGTACATAGTACTATAGATATTGTGTTTCTGATATATGTACTATAGATATTGTGTTGTGTGTGTATATGAAACCTAATTACGTTACGATAGGGAACTGTCTACCTGCCACAAAAGACTTTTCTTTCCAAAGTACTCGCCAATGTACTCTTAAAAAAGACTATGCCATGACTAGTAAATGAATTAACTTTTATCAACATGACAAAAACTGACATTTCAATCCAACTGGAAAGACAAAACTACAAACAATAGTTCAAGTCCAAAACCATGTCAATCAGGTAAATGGGTCGGGTGAACTACCCGGGTCCACGCTCCATGTCAGTCAGGTAATCTACCCAACGCTCCGTTTGCTGAGTTGATCCTGAACTCTCGAAATTTCAAAATTGCTGACTTGTGTAAATTTTGACAATTTATTTATTTTATAGGTATTATCTCGAGTTCGAATCATGAAATTGATACTTGCAGATTATTTGCGACACTGTTCCGAGCTCGTCCAAGAGCGACACTCGTCGATTCATCTGCTGGTTCATCTTTTTCAGAAATCTAACTTTAGTCCTTGAAGTCTTGTTCAGTTACACTGTGTTCTTTTTTACAGAATAACCAGTAACAACATATTTATTTGTTTCTGCGTAAATTACGTTCAAGCTAAGGTTCAGACGGTATGAAATTTAGTACTTTAATCTTAATCAAATGAGTCAAGACCAAGATAGGAAAATTTCTTTCTTTAATTAATTAACCAAGGAATTAATACTCTGTACATCTTTTCTAAGCAAAATTGATAATTAACTAAAACAAAAACTATACGGTTGCCTACAAACTATTTGTGAGACCAAGAAAAACTTCTTCACTACAGGGAATCGTGAGGCCACCCATAGGATGATCGAAACCGAACTCTTCTTCAGCCCGACTTAGTAAATTCTTAAATGAAGGATGCTTTAAGTACGAAATCGGAACAACAAATCTTTTCTTTTGTTGACTTTCTCCAACATAAACTGCAAAGTGGCCTTTTGGAACTTGAGCAGAGGAATGAGTACGCCTCGGTGCTTGCTTAGCGCTTATGATCCTAGGAATGGTGAAAGCCATTGAAGAATTGCTTTAGAATTATAATACACGGAGTAGGAAATTGTTATTATAAGACTTATTTTAGAAGTGGTTAGCTCTTCTGAATTGCTTTGTGGTTTTACAAGCTTGTGCTTATATATATAGAGATACACAAGTTGTAAGGAATCACATGGTTTTGCTAACAAATTTGCGAAATGAATTCGACAAAATTTGATTTACTTACTCCATTTGATTGAACAATACAGGAAAATCTTCATCTAGAATAAATTAATTTAGGCATATGCTGTTGTTTGTAACAGTATTACTATTCCAACTACCGGACAAAGGAAGCTGTTGCTTGTGTTTCTGGATGTTCTTCCTCTACCGAACAAAGAAAGCAATTTATATAGCTGATTCAAGTCTCATGTCTCATATGTCCTTCTAATATACGGAATGCATTTATGTGAATTTGGACTCTAGTCTAGTCAAGATTGAAGCCTTGCTAATTTTTGTAAGAAGTCCAGACTGACTGTCTGATCTAGCTACGTACAGCTGGCAATGGCATGCCAAATTGGATTCATAACCTTGTGCTTGATTCATCAAAAAAGAAAACGTTGTGCTTAGATTTTGACCATCAAATTTCCTAAGTTTCTATCAAAGTATAGATCGACACCCTCCTTTGTGGCCTGGGAGGTCGCGGGTTCGAGTCACGTAGACGAACTTCTTGCAATTACAAAGTGGATTCATAACCTCATTCGTTTTGTAATGCGCAGATTTTATATGGACTATCGGTTTCCAACAGTTGGATTGTGGGTGATCTAGATTCTCGATCAAGGATGATTTAGAACTTTGTCAAACAGGAAGCAGAATAAAGGAAGAAACTTGAGTCTAAAAAAAATTTTAGTCAAGACAAAGAAAGTAAGTTAAGTTTTCATAATCATAGAACTACTCCACTACAGATTCTCTTCTGAAGCCTACAAACTATTTGTGAGACCTTCCTAGAAAGACTTGTTGACTATAAGGAAATTAGTGACGAAACCTAAACTCTACTTAATCCTGATTTAGTAAATTCTCAAATGAAGGATGCTTCAATTATGATATCGGGACCACAAGTCTCTTATTTTCTTGATCTCCGACATAACCTTGCAAAGTGTCCTTTCGGGGAACGAGCACGTTTTGGTGTCATCCTAATCTAGGGAAATGAAAAGCCATTTGAAGAGTTGATTGTTCTTAAACTAATTAGGATATATACTGACTGGAAAACTGTATGAAAGTCTTTGGAAGTTGGCTCTGAATGGGTTTTGAATCACATGCATGGTTCTACAAACAAACTTTGCGAAATGGTTCCAATTATAACAATTTGTGGAATGTTGATCTACTCCCACATTGATTATAATTAATGTCTAGATTCAAATAATGATGGGCCCAACCATGCCAAATTAAGGGATATATATGCTTTTGAATCTGACATTACTATTCCAACTACCTGTTTACATACCATATTAGAGTTGAATCAAACAAACAAGGCTGTTGCTTCTTTTGTTCCATTGTTCTTGATCTACCGAACAGTTTGGAGCAATTTATTTGCTGATGTGTTGAATTCGATCTCATTCATTTCCTTGGAGTCGATCGACGTAGAATAATTAAATCTTCATTCATGAGAATTGGACTATTGCTAGGTAGAATTAAACATTTGGTCACTCATATTTTAATAAGAAGTTCAAGATTGGCTGACTTTGCTACAATATCGACGAAAGTATATATATACTCCTTCCGTATCAAAATACATAATGCTTTGTATTTTTAAGTTTATTCATATGTATTTAATCAATAATCTTCACTATATATTTTTATACAAATTTAGGTGAACCTAATAAAAATGCTAAATATCATACATTTTGGAGGTAATGTATATAAGTACGAAAAGACATCTCCGAAATCATGTAGCATGACCCTACAAGAGGAAAATGAAGGAAATTTTCAATCATCTGGTTTTTCTGACCAGAAATTTTGCTAGGAAATTCAAGTGAGTGTGGATGATAATGATTTATATAAAGAAGATGGAACCTTGGTTTGAAAAGTTGATAGCTAGGTTGAATTAACGGAAGCATCAACAAAAGGCTAAATATTTTTACTTTCAAGACTATAAACATGTACCAAATTCCTAACTTGAAGCTTAATTAGTATTCATAACCTACAAAAAACGTCATTATTATTCCTTAAGTATAGTTAATGCAGGAACTCATGAATAATTATTCTAGGATACGCTGTCAAAGAAGCTTTTCTAGGAATTCATGCCTGATTGATTAATTGAAATAAAAAGAAACATGAGGCTTAATTTACAGCTGGAAAGGGAATTTTTATAAATTTTTATAATTTTTTTTGGGGTAGGGAAATTAAATTCTGAATTTATATTTCAGTATTATGATCATTAACTTTATGTTACTCTTTCTTTTTTGTTTATGGATTATGTTACTCTTTTTTTTTAAAGTCAACTTTATGCTACTCTAATCTAATGGGCCATATTGGTAGACAAGGTCCTTAGAGCTTTCACATGGAGGGTACCCCCTAAATATTATTTCAGCTTCCGTCAATTCAATGCTTGATATTCCAGTACTCATGTGTTGATCGTGTTGTAGATTGTTTGTATATTGCTGCCACTTTCATTCATAATTCATCCATTATTAATGTTGGTTTCTTGTATTTGGATTAATTGTAGCATGAGGATGATGAAACCTAATTAGTATACTCTCCATCATGGAAACAAAGCAATTAAAAAGTTGAGTAAGAATAATGATTGCGAGACTAATAAGTTCGCGTGATTTTATTACCAAGGAACCAATCAACCTATACATACAGTCTAACCAAAATTGAATATTTTTTGAGAAAAACCTCTCGTCTAATTGACTACAAATTATTTGTGAGACCAAGAAAACTTCTTCGCTGCATGGAATCGTGAGGCCACCCATAGGATGATCGAATCCGAACTCTTCTTCAGCACGACTTAGTAAATTCTTAAATGAAGGATGCTTCAAGTACGAAATCGGGACGACAAATTTCTTCTTTTGCTGGCTTTCTCCGACATAAACTGCTAAGTGGCCTTTTGGAACTTGAGCAGAAGAATTAGCTCGCCTTGCTCCAGTCTTATGCTTTACGATCCTTGTTAAGTTGAAAGCCATTTTAAGAATTGCAAGTTGTTAATTTAGACTAGTGATGGAAAATATTGTATGAAGACTTTGGAAGTTATGAATGTTTTGATTGATTTTAGCTTCTGGTTAAGACCATCCTTATATATAAAGGATTATGATCAGACACTAGTTGTTAGGAATCACATGGTTTTGCTAACAAACTTGCGAAATGGTTTCGACAAATTTGAATGTTGATCTAAGCCTTTGTTGATAATCATCGATGACTAGATTCACTTGTTCAAACAATAATGGCCCCATCTCCGATTAATAAAACTAAGGCATAAGCTAGCAATTGAATGTGACATTACTATTCATTCTTAACTATAGAATTGATTATGAGAGTTGAATCAATCAAACAAACAAAACTGTTGCCATGTGTACTATAGGTTGTCCTTGCAGCTGCCCAACAAATGTCGTAGTCGATCATGAATTCAATTCCATGTACTCGAGGAGCAATAAGTCTGTGTTCATATGATTCGATGGATTAAATTCGAGATAATTATCGTTAGAATGAAAACATCAACACCTTGGGCTGTCTAAACAATTTCTTCTTAGGTTCAATGCTTACTTCTGCTGATCATTTCAATCTCGTTAGGTATACCAAATTTGACTCACAAATTACAGTCAACCTTAAGTTCCCTAGTGACTCGTCCTGTCAATCTAGACGTTTGAAGTAAAAAGAAATGATTGTAGATAGTAATTTCTTGTAAGTATAATTCTAACCATTTTTTATATATGTCTAATACAATCTTATCCATCCAAAATCTACTTCTCAATAGTCAAACCCACAAACTCACAAAATACTAAATGCCTTAACAACGTGCCTACTTTTAAATTGTACAGTTTGATTGGATTGTATAGATTTGGGTTCTTGATACAAGTAACATGGCAACAGAGAAACTAAAGCATCTGACTTGTATTGGTTTCTAAACAGTAGTTTTTGGATTCTAATGAAAGAAAATGCTTTCGGATGGATTCTAGTATTTCGCTATCTGTGCCCTTCTACACAAACAAATCCAAATTAACAAGGATTACAGAATTGCAACAATCTGGAATTGTCTATATCTGTGTTCTTCTTATTCAATTGTATCTGTATATCTAAACAGATTTGTCAACGAAAATCGCTACATATGTTTGATGAAAAAAGCTATGGATCTGAATCGAGACTAGCCGGATTAGAATTAATATGTGCCTACTAAATACTGGAAACCAAGGAGAGACCCTACTAGAACAAAAATGAATGAGAATCTTGATCCAATCATATTATCCTAGCTAGTTTATTGTCGAGAAATTTTGGTAGAGAAATTCTAGTGAGTGCTTGGCTGGTGATTGATCATATGAAGATGCATGGGCCTGTGGTTTGAACTGGGGAACATGATAGGTTGAATCGAAGCATCAACCAAAACTTCGCTATAATATTTTTTTCTATGATGCTAACTATTAAGATTCGGCACTAACAACAACTGCCAAACTTACAAAGCCCAAATTAAAGCATGTGCAATTTGCTTTATAGTGTAGATCCTCAACTTTGATCTAAAAACATTCATGATGGGACAATTTATAATCCTAACTCTATTGAACTAACTTAGGTTCATAAAATGTAAGAATCGTTATTATTTATTCATTGAGCTATAGATCATGCGTACATGACCCAAATGTTTGCTAAATTAAAGTCAAGCGTTTTTAGGAGGGTTTATTGACATTTAATTTATTCATAGGATAAGGCCAACCCAAGTTAAATTAAAGAAGTCAAAGGAGATCAACTATGTCAATTCCATTTTGCTTAGCTGTGCTTGCTCCTGTTTCTTTAAACGAACTTGTTTTTGGTACGGTGTTCTCCATTTCAAATATAGTGAGGCTCGGTACAAAGATACAAAATTCTATTAGATATATCATTTGTCATTCACCATGGTGTGAAGAAACCAAACCAATTAACATGAAGTTTTTTTTGAATATAGTCCGTGGACCTTCGAGAAATATGCGTTTGATCATAAAGGGACCAAGACTATATATGAGGTCAGAACTTAGAAATTAGAATAATATTTATGACGATTTAATTGTTCGTTTCGTTAGAAATAATTCTGCGACTCTGCGACTGGCGACAAGCGATTCTCTGCCGTACTGCTAATGAAGGAATTTGCCTCACCCTCCAAAAAACTGTATCAATATCATGCGCATTTGCTTATGGATAACAACGGGCAGCAAAACTGTATCAATATCATGCACTGAAGTGAACGCGAATGACAATGCGAAA
>JANIEQ010001475.1:0-10417 GCA_024708375.1 Oxalis stricta | reverse complement strand
TTAAAAATAATGATTAAAGTTTCTTGATTATTGTGAAACCTAACTTCTGATAAATATTAATGGACGTGAGGCAGTATAGTTTGATCAACACTAGTAACAGATTATCTTGTACTCCCTCCGTCTCAAAATACATGATGTATTGTTTGAGATGTACGTACATACACAAACATATAAATGGAAATTAGTTGAAGACCCAATTAATCCCTTATCGAAACCCAATTAGTCAATATCTAACATCAAGAAAACCATGGTTTACTCTAAATCAAGAAACTCCGACAAGAACCCAGAATCGGAAAACAAAATCAGTAAACACAAATTGAGATGAAGAGAAAAGTATGGATTTACCAGCATCCTGAAGAATGGAGAGTTACCCGTGACGAAAGGGTTGGGATATGGTGTGAGAGTGTAGATAGAAGAAGAAGATGGTATCGTATAACAAGGAAATGAAAGTGCGGATGATGATTTTAAGAGTGTTGTTGTTGTATAATGGCGGCAAGCATACGCGATTCTTCTTCCTGCTCTAATAGTAATAGTGCTTGATGTTGATGATGGAGATAATGCCACAACAACAACCCGCATATGCATATTTCTAAGGCTTTCTTTCTTTTCAGTGATTCTCTCTCAGTCGTGGCCATTCTTTGATTTTTGTTATGGACACGAGTCTTTTTATTCATATTGGGCCCAAACAGCAACCTACAAACTGTAGTAAAACAAATGTCTACTACTAATGAAAGAATAGCATTAGTAAATCTCAAGTTTACCCATTAGAAATTAAAATTATGGATACTTCCAATTCTCAGTTGTCCCTCGGATTCATGAGGTCTTTCGGGCTGTGTCCCTGCATTCATAAGGTCATCTCCTTCTTCCTTGGCTCCTGTTTAAGTTGTCCCTCGTATTCGGGCGATAAGAGAATTGGACTTGAGACAGCTGAACTAGTGAGTCCCATTAGAGTAACTATAGTTGCCAACGTCCTCCAAGATGCATGCTATGTGTGCGTTCCCGGTGGCCCAATATTGTGGGAGACTAGTTACGATTGGCGCATAGTGTTTCGCGTAGATCAGCCGGGGTATACTCTGTCGCAGATTGTTGCGCATATAGTCTATGTGAGATCGAGCACATGCGAGAGTCCGGGTTGTGTCTCCTGCCCGGGAGAGGGTGGTGGCCTAGAAGGTCCACCTCAGTTGACACGACTGGCACCATAGTTTGCCTCTTCAAATGGCTCAGCCTGTCGAGATTTCAGCCGTATGAAAGAGGAGGCTAAGTAAGAGGTGGCCACTCACTTTGTTAAACGTCTGCAGCTTTGCCTTGCCCTCTACCAACTATAGTTTTTTTGTGCCATGTGAGTGGTGCCCGGTAAACCTTGGTAGGCCTGACACTGCATGGTCGGAGGAGATAAACCCTGATGGATAAAAAGTCAGATTCTGCTAAGAAATAAACAAGAGATATCGGATCAAAGCATTTGTCCCAGTCCCCACGATCAACATTACTGTTTCATTGAAGCAACGGATAGTGTACTAGAGAATGCGAACTAATGATCAGTGCTCTGATTATAATTGTGGCGACAATTTGAGTGTCTACCTCTCTGAATATGTTTACCATTGCTTTTACTTGTAGAGAATAAGTTTTTAATGTGTATGTGTCAAAAATTGATTGTACAGGAAGTATGAAACCCTATGGGAAGTTAGTATTGCTTATAATTCTTGCTTACAAAACAAATCTGCCCCTTTGGGGAAATATAATTGGAATAGGGATTCGTGCATCGCTATTGGGTAAAACACCATATACACCACAGTCAAATGTGCACCGAGCACCTGAGGCATGATCGGTTTGCCCAGGCACTTAACCGTTTGGTAGGGGATTTTCCCTATCTAGTACCGATCCGATTTGCTTACAATATTTTCGCCTCAGCTTGAGCCAATTATTATTTTTTCATTTCATTCTTGGGAAAATCTAGATCTACTTTGGAGGAAAATGACTGTTTGAATATCAAGTAACTTCAGAATTACACAATAAATCTACTAATGGGTATCTTTTAGATTGTAATATGAACAGAGGATACACCAAAAGAAGCCAAAACAGCCATCATCACAAGAACATAGCCCATTATTTACTGGTAAATCAAACGGACATAATTTATTTCAAAATAATTATTTTTCAATAACGAGGAAAAATGTATCAAAGAAACTATGGTGAAGAAGATTTCATCTATCATCCTTCCCTCGCAATTTATGCATGGCACTTCCTTTTGTTTGATGATATCTTATACCCAATCAGTTTTATCCAGATTCTTTGGCCTCATTTATACTTGCTCTCCTCCAGAGAACTTGAAAATATCATACAGGTGAAAGCCAAAGGGTTGGGCGCAACATAAGAATAACCCTGAAAATGTTCGCCAGCCGTTGGCGTCAGAGCTGAAGTGAGTCATCGGCAGGCATCGCTGTCCAGCATTTGTTGAAAGTTGGCTGTAGCAGTCTTTTGCCGGTCACGTCCGGCTTGAACTTGGGCATATATTCTCTGGCCTCCAATTTTTTCCAGTTAATTGATCGAAACCACTTATGACTTTTGATATCATCGCCGCCCTCGGTCCACTGCCTTAATCTTTTTGATAGACTCCTTCTGCAACAACTGCAATGGGGAAAACAAGAAGTCTGCCTGTCTTTCATATCGTTGTCTCGGTGGAGGGAAAAAGAAAGGACCAAAAATCAATTATGAGGTTAAGAGATGATATTGTTTACCCTTACAAGCAAAGAGTGGGCATCAGTAGTAAGGAATGGAGGAAGTTTCCACTTTTTCGTTGGATGATTCTCTGCTGAAGTTTCTCATCTATTTGCATGTGTACTTAGGGCGGCTGGAGGCAAGGAAAAAGTTGTCAACTAATTAGCAGAGGAACATATCTAGCTCTACCACAACAGCGACAATAGATAAAAAGTTCATGCAAAACTATGAGACCATTCAAGCTGGAAAGGAGAGAAGAAAATCAAAAATATGATGATTCTTGACACAGCTGAATTTTGATACAATCATGTCAGTGCAACAGTATCAATATATTGCGATGATATCACCAAGTTATAACAAAAAAATACTGTCCAGAGAGGTTGTCAGCAAGTATTGGATAGGATATTTTACATCTGTATTGCAATTTGATTCTTTAATTACAGGCAATACCCATGAAATAAGAGATGCGTTTCTAAGCATCTGAAGCATATACTATAACGAATGGACTTTGGAAAAATTCAGTCTTTAACTTCATTTTCATGCCCTGCCACTATTACAAAGTATTTTTATTTTTAAAAAGGGTGGAAACAAATCAGGGCCAAAAGGAACTGTCTGCCACCAGTACGGCTTTTATTAACTCAGTGGATGAGCCCAGCTAGTTCCTTCTGCTAAACTTATGCTCCTAAACACAATGGCATAATGTCTAAAGGCAATACTTTATGGGTTCCAATGAGTTATGTTTATTACTTTCTACAAGCAAATTATCTCACAAACAAGAATTTTGACATCTCAGTGATCTGTGAACTCATCATGCGAGAAATCAAACATGCAAAATAAATAAATAAATCTATAGCATTTTTATTTTTTGGACAAAGGTTAGATATTATTAAAATTATCTTGTTTGAATGTGGCCAAGTTTGTTTAAGTCAGCTATCCCTAATCCGCATACCCTATAGAGAATAGACTTTGGAAAAAGATTCAACCTTTAACTTAAATTTTCCTTCCTCACTGTTGTTATACTTATCAGTATCTTTAACTTAAATCAGGCAAGAAATTTCTGTCTATCAGAATGGTTGTTTTTAACTCAGTATAAAGTCAACACTTTTATTGAGTTTTACTTTCTTCAAGCAAATTATGCCACAAACAAAAAATTTTGTTAATCTCTGTATATACATAAATATTCAGGTAAAGGAAATAAAAGTGAAACAGAAAATAGCGAGTTTATTGCAGACTAGTACCTGTCCGGTAAGCATTTCATACAAGAGGATCCCAACACTCCACCAATCTGCATCTTTGTTGTGTCCTTTAGACATCAAAATTTCTGGAGCCATATATTCAGTAGTGCCGCAAGCGAGTTCGATCTACTTGACGCATCAGCCTCCTTTGCCAGTCCAAAATCAGTCAACATGACCTGTGTATCAAGAAATTGATTCGGCAAAAGTATACTACTATTATGCATGTTATTAAGAAAAACCACAAGCACGTTAAGATGCTATCCTCCTCACATGGCCATCGGAATCCATGAGGATGTTTTCTGGCTTAAGGTCTCTGTGCACAATCCCACATAGGTGAAGATGCGTAACAGCAGAAACTATCTCAGCAGCATATAATCTTGCCTGATCCTCACTATTCAACAAAACAAAAATGAGTAAACACTAGATTTTATACCAGTATTAAGGAAGAGAACAGACAAAACAATTACCTGAATATCCCCTGGCGGTATAGATGAAAGAAGAGATGGCTACCGTTTAAAAAATCCAGGATCAAATACAACTTAGTTTTAGTCTGTCATAAGAAAGAACACAATAAATCAAGTAAATGTTAAATTCATTGAAGAAGTAGCAAATTAATTTGGATGAAATGAAATCAAGGGTACCTGGAAAGAGTAACGGAAGCTGCACAATAAAAGGATGAACAACTTTAGTTAGGATATCCCTTTCAGCTTTCATATAATCAACATGATTCTTCTTAATTATAGTTTCTTTCTTCACTTAACTTCCATGGCGAAAATCCCATCACCACCATCAATCTCTTCACCTTTCTTCCTCACTTGAAACACTTTCCCAAACGCACCTTGCCCCACAACTCTCAATATCTCAAAATCCGAAGGCCCAATTCTCAATTTCTCGTCCAAATCTTTACCTTCGACATCATCAGGAATAATAACACCCTCTGAATCGTCAATTAGGGTTTCTGTTTCGGTTCCGTCATCATCAAGCTCTTCGATATGGAAGGGGAGGGAAGCGGAGAGAGTGTAGCGAGGGGAAGGACCGATGAAGGAGTGAGATCGGTGGTGTATGACATGTGGGTCGCCGAGAAAAGCTGCCACCGCGGAGGATGACGACGGTGATTGGTTGTGGTGTGGAGTTAACGGACCAAAAACTTCAGAGAAATCAAAATCTTGAGGAGGAGAAAAAGAACAATGTTGTTGAGGTGGTGAAATTGTAAGCTTTTAAATTAGTAGCTAAGAGGGAGTGGAGATTTTTCTTCTGAGATGACGGATTAGACACCATTTTTTCTTTTGGTAAATGAGATTTCACTCAAAAGACTACATTTTCAGAAAATGCAAAGCCAAAGAGAGGGAAGCAAAGATGATGCTTAAACTCGTGCAAATGCAATTATTGATCGACGATGAAGAATGCGAAAGTTCGTTGCACAGAACATGTTGTGTGGACAGCGTTGGGCACGTGGACGTCACTCGCCAACTTTAGTTAAACTTTCACACCTTGTCCTTTCAAAAACTAACTTGCTGCTCCTTAAAATAACAATAAAATGTTGCTTCCATCAATTCAACACTCTCAAATAAAAATAGAGAATATGTAAAATTTATAGTTAAGTATTTGTTTTGAGTTTTTATTTTCAGTGTTTACATATTTGAATTTTACGGTACATAATTTTTATAGCCTTTTTTTGGAGTTCACAATTTGTTTATAAGATTAATAATAATATATTTATTTTTTTGAATCTTGAAAATCGACGAGTAAAAATATATAAAAACAAATACGGCCTTAGCTTTTCTCTTTTTTTTTTCTTTTTTTATAAGTGAGGGAACAATTTATTAAGTTAAAATGATCGAGTAAAATCGTATCGGTTTATCGATAATCCTCAGGATGAAAACTCATCGACCCCTCAAAATTAGGACAAAACCGTCGGTATTATCGATAAACATTATTCATGACTCTACTACCGGGACGAATTACACCAAAAGCCATTAACATGGAGCAACGGCTAACAATACATGCCGGAAGAAAATACCTAAGAATAGACGATCAACGAAGAACAAAAGTGATAAGCAAAATATATACTCATTGCTATAAAAACTCACCGCCTGTTCCTTTACCTCGATCGCTATATCGAATTTCATGCCGATTTGCAATGAGTTCCAAAGTAGATAACGGAATTTCTTGATAGCGTAAAGACACCGCCCCACGTGCACTGATAACAAAAGAAAGTCGACACATCAAGGTTCTACATCTTCAGAAAGATCAACTTATGCTCTCACCACAATGTCCATGACAATTACCACATATAACATAACCAGAAAGTCATCAAGTGCTCTACTAAGCGAAAAGTCTCCTCACCAAAATCATCGAGGCAAATTAGGCGAATTGACGTGCCATTTTAGCCGAAGAGAATTATCGATGGTCGTTGTTGCTTTCTCCACATCATCATTAAAATGCATACCTAATTGCAAACCAACATATGCAATTACTTCGAACTTGGTGGGAGTTTATTTTGACGACAATTAAAGAGAATGTCAAACCATTAAGATCATCTCCTAAATTTTCTTGTAGATGCTAGTAGAAGGACGGGGAATATCGTCTAAGAGAAGCGATGGGATTTAGTGAAGATTTAGACTGGAACCTTCTTAGTTTTTTGCTTCTTTCACGACATTTGAATTTGTGAATTTGATTGGGACAACTAGTAAGATTTTGGTTCGATGCCTCTTTCCAGACAATTGAAGCACTAAGAACTCTTATACTAAAACAATTCCTTACTTGCTCTTAATTGAATCCATTGACCCCACATTTAATTTATTTATTCCATTGTTTAGGATAGTAGCTAAAGAAATTATCCTCAGTGCAAAAACGAACATTAAATCTCCATTGATAACAGTCCTTGATATGTAAAGCTCGAGCTTGTTGCCACTTTCAAAATTCAAATTTGAACCCGAAAACATAGAATCATGAACTATCCCATCGGAACCTTTTGATTCACCCTCTGCTGACCTCCCGATAGATAATGAGAGCCACGTCCCCAACAAGATCCTTGAGATTATCATCCTTCTCTAGCTAAACTCCTCATGGAAATATCTAGGTTTGACGTAAAAATATCCTCCAAAACGATTCTTAACTCAATCAACTTAGCATCAATTGCAACCCATATACTATCATGAATTCTAACATTATCATGGACGTGAACATACAGATAGAGCACAATCTAATTTGATTTTATTTATCACATCGTCTTCTACCTTGCAGAATTCTCCCAATTCATTCCCTAATTGATCGAAAAAAAGATTCATTCCAAGCATGTAGTGTGAACGCCGGAAACTTCTAATCCTTATAAGCTTGTTAGTTCTAATGAATGTCGGGATCGGGACACCAAAACATTCGTTGCGGAAATATCGAAATAACGAACAAAATAACAACCGGATATATGTATACAATCTCCGAGGGCACGTGAACGCTTTCGAGATTGAATCAATTCGGTGGTTCACCCCAAAACTATTCAATCGGATACAATCGAGAGATTAGAGAATTTTACGTATGTTTATTGTTTGAGAAGAACCGGAGAAAAGTATGATCGGGAAGAAAACATAATGAAACGTGCTTGTATTGGTTTTTAGGCCCATAACTTGCCTTTTAGGCGGTTAATTTCCAGGGTTTGAAAACATGACAAAATCAGTCCCTCGAGTTCCGAAAGTGCGATTTTTGCCATAACACTTTAATGAAAGGTTTTCTTGTAATCTTAGTCAACATGCAAGTTTTACATTTTTCACCATTCACCTCAAAACCAGGTATTAAACTCAATTTCGACATGTCTATCAAACGTTTGTAATGCACATGTCCTAGTCTAGCATGCCATAATTCAGATTTATTAACATTATTGCTAGAGCTAGTAGAAGTCATGCAAACGTAATTATAAATAAAGGAAACATCAAGATTCAATTTAAACATGCCATTCAAATAACCAAATCCAATAAAGGTTCCATGTCTTGACAAGATATACTTGTCACTTTCAAAGACCTCGCTTGTACCCACAATTATTCAACACAATACAAGACACTAAGTTCTTACGAATACCGGGTACATACAATACATTGTTCAAAAGTAAAGTGTTTCCAGAGGTAAATTTTAAAAGAACAGATCCTATTCCTTTAATTGGTTCAGTAGCAACGTTGCCCATCTTCAATAAAGATCCATCTTCAATTGGTTTAAAATCCTTGAACCATTGAAGACTCTTGCAAACGTGACAAGTTGCTCCCGAATCCGTCCACCATGAAGTATCATCATCCCGCATATAAAATGCTTCAGGAATTATTGAAACATAATGATTCTCAATAGAATGATTACATGGTAACAAAAACGAACCTGATTGTGGATCCTTGGATCCACTTGCACCAACCTCGTTTTTACCTTTTCCTCCACCCTTACCGGACTCTGCATTCTCGTTTCAAATGCCCAGTTTTTCCACACTTCCAACAAGCCAATTTTGGCTTCTTATCGAACCCTTTATCGAACCCTTATTATGATTTCCTTGAAACTTTCGTTTCCCTTTACCAGCCTTGGAGGATTCACCCTCCACCATGTTCACGGAAGAACCAGCAATGGCTTTACCATCACTAACGAAATCTTTTCCATATCACGTATGGATTGTTCTGTTTGGAAAGAAGTCCCAAGTTCAACCGGACTTATTTCCACATTCTTATGTTTCATATCATGCTTATATTGTTTCCAAGAAGGAGGCGGTTTGTCAAGTATACTACAAACGACAATAGAATCGTCCATTTTCATATCATATTGTTTATACTGCCCTAGCATCCTTAACAATTCATGATATTGTTCCATGACGAGCCTCGAGTCAACCATCTTATAATTATTAAAATTACTAACAAGAAATTTCTTACTCGAAGCATCGTTCGCCATATATTTGGCTTCTAGGGTATCCCATAATTCTTTTGCGGACTCAACACCTTGATAAACATCAAACAAGGAATCGGACATACCGTTCGGAATATGACCACGACATATGTAATCTGCCTGTTCCCACTTCGAGCGTTCCCTTGTTTGTTCCAGTGGTTGGATTTTCAACAAGCAGCGGGGCATGGGGTACTCGAACACACACCACTTTCGGACTCGTCAAATAAAAGTGCATCTTCTTCGCCATCGTCCGAAATCCTGCCCGGCGAATTTGTCCAATTTCGAAACTCGTTTCATCATATCCCTTGCAGCATCGTTGTTCGCCATCTTCGAGTGTTGATTCAATCTTTGTTGGGTGAAATAACGAACAAAATAACAACCGGATATATGTATACAATCTCCGAGGGCACGTGAACGCTTTCGGATTGAATCAATTCGGTGGTTCACCCCAAAACTATTCAATCGGATACAATCGGAGATTAGAGAATTTTCTGTATGTTTATTGTTTGAGAAGAACCAGAGAAAAGTATGATCGGAAGAAAACATAATGAAACGTCTCGTATTGGTTTTTAGGCCCACAACTCGCCTTTTAGGCGAGTTAATTTCCAGGGTTTGAAAACATGACAAAATCAGTCCCTCGAGTTCCGAAAGTGCGATTTTTGCCATAACACTTTAATGGAAATAAAAAAGTTAGCTCGACCCCGGCCGGGCTCGCACATGGACCCCGCTCGAGGGCTGCCGCCCCTTGGACCCGCTCCCGGGGCGCTGCCCCCGAACCCCCCGTCCCTTAGGGGCTTCGCCCTAAGATCATAATAAATTCATATAAGCGTGCACTCCCGCACCACCGTACTTATATGATGTCTTATTATGATTAAGCCGATCAACCAAGTTAATCCAATTACACTAAAATATCCAACCAAGCTTACAAGCATTCTCAAACATACTGAGACAACCCGGATAACCCATCTTGCATAACAAACCGTTTTAGCAAACAATGGACCGAAAAGTAATAAGGATCAACGAGGAACTTACCAAAGTAATGTTCCGAATCACTAAAATTCATTTCCCTTAGCCACGATTGAGCATCTATTTCTCGATTTCCACTCGCCCGTAGAAACCCCACTGACACTCCTCGCAAGCCATTCCACTATCTTTGTTCTTACGAGTTATAAATGAAAATTAGTAGATTTCTTAGGCATCCCAATACCGGTGCTATGTTGTCCTCCATTCTGCCGACCTCCGTTCGAAAACCATTACCCCGAAAATGGCATGCGATACGAGCTACGAATAACTCGACTCATCGCCAAAACAAATGGGAGATGTTCCCATCGGCTACCATTTTCCCGTCTAAACCCCCCCCCCCCCCCCCCCCCCCCCCCCCCCCCCCCCCCCCCCCCCCCCCCCCCCCCCCCCCTTCCAATTGCTGCCAGAGCTTCATCTTTGTTGAAAAAGAAACAAACCCAAATTTGGTTCCTTTCCCTATTTGTTTTGTACGAGACATATACACTAACGAATCTTCCAAAGCTTTGAAACAACGATCTCGAACCAAATGCTATTGT
>JANIEQ010001474.1:0-12527 GCA_024708375.1 Oxalis stricta | reverse complement strand
GGATCAATGGGATGGGACCCACATCAGACCAAAGACCCTTGAAAAAAACTCGTGACATAAAGAGGGGTCAATTGTTCAGTATTAGCAATCACAATCACTGGTCACGGCGTCACACAACGAAAATCCAATCTTAAAAAGATAGGGACATAAACGTAAATTCTACATCTACTAAACCTGCGACCACCACTACCAAAAAAAACAAAAACACAAGCAAATTTTTAAGGGTTAGCGAGTAGCTCATAGCTGAAGAGATTTCTCTTTGTGGGAGAGATTACTGAGAGAGAGAGAGTGTCTGTCAGTCTGTCTTGTTCATTTGTTTGTGAAAGAAGTTGTTGTCTTTGTCTAATTATTTATTTATTACAGTATGTATCACTTTCTTTTCTCTTTTTAAAAATTTGAACTTTATTTTATTTTATTTTATTTGTGTTTCCCACACAAATCAATTTGAATGCTAGGGTTTTAGGATTTAGTTAGCTGTTAAAAGACAATACTTTGAGCTCTCTCACCTCACTCCTCCATTTCTGAGATCGTCGTTGTAAGTTTCTTTTATCTTCCATTTCCATAGAGTATACAATTGATTGGTTCATGTATTGAAGTGCATTTATATAGTTTGAGCTGATTTGAGCTTGAAATTGACTGTTGGAGTTATATTAAGTTAAGGGGTTACTGTTATTCTGTTAAAGTTAAAATTTTTATTATATAGTTTCTGTTTGCTGGTTTTTGGGGTTTTTTTATTTTTTTTTTGTTTGAGCTGATTTGAGCTTGAAATTGACAGTTTGAGATATATTGGGTTAAGGGGTAAGTGTTATTCTGTTAAAGTTCAGATTTTTATTATAGATATGATCAAACAGATTTTAGGGAAAATACCTCGAAAACCTTCGAAAACGTTGAAGAATGATTCCAACTATGAAATGGCATCCTCTCAAGGGAAGAAGTCAGCTTCTGGAGCAGCTAAAGTGGGGCCAGCACCTTTGGTGGTCTACGAAACACTGCCGAGTTTTAGAGATGTTCCTAATTCAGATAAGCAGAATTTGTTCATTAAGAAGTTGAATCTGTGCTGTGTAGTGTTCTGACTTTATGATTCGTCCAAGAATCTTAAAGAGAAAGATATAAAGAGGCAGACTTTACTTGAGCTTGTTGATTATATTTCATCTGTGAATTCAAAGTTCAATGAAGTGGTAATGAATGAGATTGCTAAAATGGTGTCGGCTAATCTGTTTAGGACATTTCCATCTTTAAATCATGATGGGAAGACTGCTGATTTGTATGACAATGAAGAGGATGAACTGACTTTGGATCCATCCTGGTCCCACCTTCAGATTGTTTATGAGTTCTTACTTAGATTTGTTGCTTCACCAGAGACAGATGCGAAGCTTGCTAAGAGATATGTGGACCATTCGTTTGTGTTGAAGTTGCTAGATTTGTTTGATTCTGAGGACCAAAGAGAGAGGGAGTATTTAAAAACAATCCTCCATCGTATTTATGGAAAGTTCATGGTACATCGACCATTCATTAGGAAAGCTATCAACAATATATTCTATAGGTTTATCTTTGAGACAGAGAAGCACAATGGTATTGCTGAGTTGCTTGAGATTCTAGGAAGCATAATCAATGGTTTTGCTTTTGCCTTTAAAGGAAGAGCATAAACTATTCCTTATCCGTGCCTTGATTCCCTTGCACAAGCCCAAGTGTGTGCCGATGTATCATCAGCAACTCTCTTATTGCATCACTCAGTTTGTGGAGAAAGATTGTAAGTTGGCCGATACTGTTATTCGAGGTCTCTAAAATATTGGCCTCTGACTAATAGCTCCAAAGAGGTTATGTTTCTGGGAGAGTTGGAGGAAGTCTTAGAATCTACCCAAGGAGAAGAGTTTCAGCGTTGCATGGTACCTCTCTTCGTCAAATGGGTCGATGCCTCAACAGCTTTCACTTTCAGGTAATGTTTGATTTTTGTAGTGTCTTACTAGGCTTCATATGACTTACATTGTCACTCATTGCATGAATTTGACTAGGCAGTAAATTACTATCTCCCTTCTATTTTTTTGCTCCCTTCTTTTGATGGTTCTGCTTCACGACGATAATAATCTGGGTTCTGGAAGATGTGATGAAATGTGTCGACTATGAAGATGTAATGATCTGAAATATTATCTGTCAATTGTGTCCAAGTGGTCTCAAGTCGAATTCTTGTCATTTCGAAACCATCTAAACACATATCTTTGTATTGGTTCTTCATGAGTATGGCTTGTCATGCAATTATTCCTATTGGATAAATGTGTGTTGTGCAAATATTTTCACGTGGAGAACTGTAGATGTCCAATTAGCATTTGAAGATTAAGAATTTATATGATGTGACTCTATGCTCGTTTTGACATGACTTTCGCCGTGGGCCCCAAGTCTCCCAAATTGAGAAAAGCCATTGAAATTCAGTGACATCAATTGTCTAGAATGAACTACTGTATTGACCAGAACATTGTAGGCAGTATGCAGCTTTGCTGAGATTCATTTGCTGATATCATCATGGTTCTTTTGGCAGGTTGCTGAACGGACACTGTTTTTGTGGAACAATGATCACATAAGGTATTTGATTACACAAAACCGGCTTGTAATTCTCCCTATCATCTTTCCAGCCTTGGAAAGAAACACACAAAGTCACTGGAACCAAGCTGTTAAAAGTTTAACGCTGAACGTGAGGAAGATCTTTTACGATATGGATCCAACACTCTTCGATGAATGCCTGGCTAAATTCCAAGAGGATGAGTTCAAGGAGAAAGAGATGCACGATAAACGAGAATCAACTTGGAAGCGTCTGGAAAATGTGGCTGCCTCCAATTTTATGAGCAATGAAGCTGTACTTGTCTCGAAGTTTATCTCCTCGATTGCTGTTGCTACTGCGACAACCTCCAATATGCAGGCTACTGTTGGTGGTTGAGAATTCATATGAAAATGCGAGTGATATTGAGGTTCCTCCATTTTTAGGTGGGTGATTGATTCCATATTTTTTTTGTTTACCTTGCTGTTTCTCATGGAGTGGAAGAGCAATTGTGTATTATAAGAATTTGCTGTATAATGTTGCAAGGTTGTTGTATTGACAATGTATTGCATTTTGCAAAAGTTTGAATTTTTCTTTTGTTTAACAGTAACTAACATTGGCACGGGAAGCTTACCGTTATTATCTCTGTAACTAACGTTACACTCAAAGGATTTATCTCTTAAGTTGAAAGCAAAGTGCTGCTCTGCACTTCAGAATTAGACAATCAAATCATGCATTTCTCAACAGCTTTGAACTATAATCTTCCATAACCAACCTAACTATGAGTGTACGGCTAATGAAGCAATCTCAAAAAAAGGACAAATCTACTGAGACATCCTACGATCCCAAAAAAGGATATTTTCATGATTCGAACTCATGACTTGTCGGCCAACAACCTTAACCATTGCACAAGTTTTGCCTCCCTAAAGGAGCAATTCACATGCACAAAAATCAGAAAACAAGAATCTGAAATTTATCCAACAACATTGTAGAATTTATCTTGTTTCATGGAATATTTGAAATTGTTATTTTCAATCCAGTTTTCATGGTATGCATTATTAAATTAAAAGATTCTAAAATAACAAAAGTAAATTTTCATCACGACTAGCGACGAGTATTGCAGGCACGTAGGATCATTGCCATCTGTGTCCTGGCTCGCTCGGTGACTACTCGACGTCTCCCGTTCACGTTCTCATATAACTTCAACCAAGATGCCACCATTTCTGGATCACCCTGCAAAGACATATAACATTAATTAACAAAAAAAGTTATAGTACAAATTATAAGATAAGAAGAAATTATAATTTGTATTCAAATGAAAAATTAATGTTCGAAAAATGACTTACACGAATATTAAGCCTTCCTAGGTTATTTTCAATTAACCGCATAGGAAAATCATTCTCGAGTGCTTGTCTAGCTCTACATAACATTACATCCAAACTAATAATTATCCGATAAATATATATATTATATTTGAAATCAATAAATTAGTGTTAACAAGAGAATAATATATATAGGAATTCATTTATTTAAGGAATACATACCTGAAATTTTCAGAGAACTTCTCCAAACTCTGGATGATGTATTTGAGCAATTTCTCATTTCGAACTTCACCGGCAACAACTTCTATGGTCAAGCCTCTTAGTGCCTCCATTATCGAGAAAAATCGGTCAGCGAGAACAGTGCAGTAGTTCAGCCCGTCATTCTTGCACAATATCTTACTCAGCACAAATGTCGCCGCCTGTAAAAAGATTGACCACACGTCCAATCCAATTCAATTCATATGTATACATTTTAAATCCAAGAAGCTATAACATGCTGAAAACTTGAAACTAATTATGAGGGATGGATGGATACTAACCATTTTTGAACCCATGCCTCCGGTCTTCATGCATCGGAGAAGATGGGGCATCACCTCATTCTCGATGAGGTAGGTGATAGCTCGAGGATCCTCATTCGTCAAAAGAAAATATATATATATAATATCACAAAGTGTATATATATCAGGGTTTACAAATTCAATAGAAAACGTTTATAGATAAAAAAATGAGCTCACACAAAGAAAATGACGACTAATGTAAAATAAATAGGCAGACCATGTAATTTTAGGGTGTATTTTATCCTAGTTGATCAAATTTTAATTACGATAAATTACATCTCAATTATTATAGTCTGCGATATATTTCGTGTGGTATATATGATCACAAGTAAAATGATAGATAAAACTAAGAAAAATATGCGTACCTTAACCATGACCTCGAGAACACCTAGAGCGGCCACCCTTACTTGTTCGTACTGAATACCAATGTTTACGTTTTCCATAAGTGGAAAACAGTAAAATGGTAAGTGCGCTGCACAGTGCAAGAAAAAATCTACTTAAAACTCATAATGATTCAAAACACACAATTTCCTCGCATGATTATTACATTCATGTGGCTATATGATTGTGATCAATAAAACTCTCATTCCTCGAATTGAAAAGAAAACCTCAACTGAGGGAGAAATTTTCTAACACTGTGAAGAAAAAACTTACCGATAATCATTTGATGCATCGTGTGCTAGGTCGGAGGCCATGCACTATAAAACCAAAATAAAAATATCATAATAAATTATGTTTGATGAGAAAATGAGGCATATATGCATAGACAATTGAAAATAATTTAATGGAAAGAAACTCTAAATAAACTAAGAAACCTAATGACAATCACAAACTTAAGAAACTAGGAGAATTAGAAAAACTATATATCCTATCACATAAAACTGGACCTTGCCAAAAAAAATGTATTACTGTCGGATGGAGTATATGAATTTTTGACACAATGAAATTAGACATCCTTAAAAATCTAATAGAGGTGGAAAGAAATTAATCTAACGGTTCGATATTAAGATATGACTGATTTCAATATCGAGTAACAAGCTAAAGCTAGAAATGGATATATTATTTTGAAAGTATGGATTTTGGCTATAATCTTAATGGAGGAATGAGTTAATTTGTGAGCTAAACATGAGATGAGAGTGGACTGAGAGTGAGAGCTTTGATGTGAAAGGGTAAGCTTAGGTGTGCGAGTTTAATAGACAAATAGAAAATAAGACGCAAACTAAAAGAGAAAATGAGTTTAGATCAGAGAACTCTCTAATTAAGAGTTTTGCTTCGAGTTTAAGCTAACTAACAACTACAATAATAATATTCATATGAATATTGTATATTAAATGTGATGTAATTTGTTGGAGATAATAGAAAATATTAAATTTTTCTCAAAGGTAAATTTTCATTTCATGATAAACATAATTTCATTAATTTTACTTATGAAACAAAACTAATTAAAAGGAAAACATAAACCAATACCAAAAAAAAAAAAAAAACATATAAGCGAAACTGTAATTTAACCTGAATGAGAGTAAGAACATGGCAAACTCTCCTTGATTGTTTCAAGGAGAAGGTCGGTGATAGAAATGGGACATACACCGCCGTCAACTCCTAAAATTATAAGTAAAAATTGATAAAATTATAAATATAATAGGATTGGATATGTAATTAAGAAAAATTAAATGACGTGATAATTACCATTATCAGAATGGTAGCAACACCAAATGCCCCCACAACACTGGTGCTAAAGCATCACTCACATTCTGCAAAAAATCAAAATAAAAAATTAATAATATGTGTATGTGACTCTAATCTCTGTCTCTTTAATTTGTATTCTAGGTTGCTAAGACTATTGATCATTTATATTTTGTTTGCTTGTTCTCATTGCCAATCTAACAAGACATTATGTCTCAGAGAGATATATTGAGGCTGCCTCGTAACTACATGGTGAGGTTGAATGGTTTACTTTGAAAGCTACCGGTAAATCTGTCTTAGCCTAGTTAGTATTTGTAGGTGGGGCATTTATGCAAGTTATTATTTTTGGCAGAAGAGAAACAAGCATTTTTACGGGAGAGGCTTGTAACCACCTTCGAGACATACATGATAAAGTCTATTAAGAGATCAGTTTATATGTCCATGGTATATATGGAGATGAGACAGTACATGTTGTTGGACTACTTAACATGAACTTTAAACAAAAGGTTATTGCACTAAACACTTTTGATAATTTTAAATTAGTATATCTGTTTGGTTTAATAAAATTCAAACTAATTGACCAAAAATATATTACTTAGTATTTTATAAAGTAGGAGTTAAAAGAATTATAGAATATAGAGATGGTAGATCTTATATATTAAGTCTGAATTAAGGGGTTGGAATATTTTATTTTAAGTACATCATGAAAAAAGATTAAGAAGAAAAAAATTGAAATGTAATACTAAATTCATCAAATGCTTTTCATTTCAGTATTCTATTGGTACTCCAATTCATAATATCAAGTAGACTCTCTTTAGATTGTAACCTTAAAATTAAGAATCTAATTCACATAAACCATCTTTCATATAGGATAAATCACGCAGACCGGATATAATAGCTTTAAATTAGAAGAACCACTCCATACAATTGACCATCATTCATATATGTAAGCTTAAATCTCTTAACATATGTAACCAAGTATTATATATGCAGTGAATAGAAAAAAACGTACACCTTATAAATAAAGTATAAAATTTAAAATGCTATATGTACCTGTGAAAGTAAAAATAAATGCAGTTCCTCGGAGTAATTGGGTTATGGAGGTCTGCCATTAACTCGCCGATCGTTTTTTGTGGAGCAGGCATTATCGATGATCTACAATTAAAATTCTATTAATAGTTCTCAAATACAAATTAAAATCCAAATGAGATGAATGTATTAACCAAGAAAAATAACTTATTCCTATACAGAAATATGAATAAATGGAATTGCCTACATTTTTTCAACCTGTCTTTGATTTTTTTGCTTAAAGCTAAAAAAAAGTGAGAGTGTGAATTTTGTCTGATAAATTAAGGGTTCTAAAGAATGCTTATAGTGGTAGAAAAATGGTTTGCATTTTTTAAATTTTGGATAGACTAGAAAATATGGCGTGATAAATACGTTGATTTGTTAGATCGTAAATGCTATCAAATGAAAAAAATGTATAATATTAATTTATATATTTTTTTCGTAGTAGATTTAATCGGGATTGGTGATTTAAAAGTGGATGTTGACTCGTTTAAGGAAATTGAGTTTTGTAGAAATTAATAAGAGTTTAATTCTTACACGACTCAAGAATTTTATATAAATTAGAAAAATTATTGGATACCGTCGGTCAGATTTCGCGAATTTTATTATAATAGGTCCTAGGTGTGCACCTAAAAACTTCTTATATACAAGCAATCTTGTCTAAAGTGGCTTTGTAATTCTGATTTTTATGACATGGAGATTGTGGATATTTTTGAACTTTTGAAACCAAGTATATTATGCAATTGAGTTGGGAATGTTGCTCAATATCAACATAGTATGTTGAAAAACCTAAAAAAAAAAAAAGAGAAAAAAAAAAAAAACATAGTATGTTGAACATACAGTCAAAGAAAACAATGGTGAGTGTTCGATTAACCAATTTGATGAGAAGTGAAGACTAATTTTGAGCCCAATACTACTATATATTTATAGAGAGGGGCAATATACCATCACAAGGTAAATCTATAAACCAAAAAAAAAATCCATTCCTATAAAAATGTGAATGAATTTAATTACTTACATTTTCAGTTTGTCTTTGGCTTTTTTACTTAGAGGTACAAAAAGTGAGAGTGGCTAAATTTTGTCTGATATATTCCGTGTTCTAAAGATTTTCTTATAGCGGTGAGAAAATGGTTTGTAGTTTTTGATTTTGGATAGATTATAAAATATGATATGCCAGATGACACGGATAATATGGTTCTTCGAATCATAAATACGTCAAATATAGGAAGAAAAAATAATGATTCGCCAATTATCGGAAATGCTACCAAATGAAAAAGTCTATAGTATTTTGAAAAAAATTAATATTATTTTTTGTAACTTGTGGATTAAATCGATAGTTGGTCATGAATTAAAAATGGATGTTGACGCATTTAAGGAAATTGAGTTTTGTAAGAATTGATTAGAGTTTTTTTACTATACGACTCAAAAATTATACGGGTTGAATAAAGTAGTAGGTCACGATCTATAGCTACTTATATATTCTATTAAAATTTTGCCATATATTGTAATGCTATTTGGTTTTTTAATTTCTTTTCTTTAAATGGGATGATTTGGTATTACGACATGCATTAGTATGTTGTCTATAATTTTCTTATTTCTTTTTCTTACATGAAGAATTTCAAGGAATTTTACAATCTATAAGTTCCCCTTTATATTTTCACATTTTTACTAAATTGAAAATACTATGATAAAATCAAAGCAAACCTTTTCAATAATTTTGAAATAGTACTTAAAAATATCAGCTCTTCTTTTTGGTCATTTTTTAATGAAAAATTCTAATTATTATTTTTTGACAATTTGAAAAGATTTCATTAACTATTTCTGATAAAATTTTAATCTTTAGTAAAAAAATAACAAAGAAGAAGAAGAAAATAATAATTTTGAAAAAATGCTTAAATATTTCTATGGAAAAAGATTTTGGTCAATTTTTTTATGGAAGTTTCTTTTTTTTTTCCTAAAATATTAGAAATATCATTAATTATTTATTTTATAAATTTTGAATCTTTGATAACAAACAATTTGAGACAAAAATTAACATTTTTTTTGAAGATAAAAATTAATAATGATGATAATGATTGAGGATAATAAATTTGAGAACAACAATACTTTGGGCCGAATCGAAATAGGAGTAGAGAATTCTAATTTGGTTTACTCTTTAGTTAACCAATATAAAAGGGGGTACAAGACATTTTTGTACAAGAAACCCAACCGGTGAACATAATAGAGTCGGACCGGATTTGAAATTGCCGGTCCGACTAATTAAGCTTAATTACCCTAATTAACACTCAAAACCGGCATTTTTGTTGCCGGTTCCGTACCAAACCGGCTTTCGGTTCGTTGGGTTTTCAAGCAAAACCGGCTTTGGAGCTGCCCGGTCTCGAAACCGCAGACATGAAGCTCGGTCAGTTTTGCTTCGGAACCGGCAGACTAAAGCCGGTTTTGCTTGAACCGGCGACTTAATTAGCCGATTGTTGCATAGAACCGGCAATTGACAATTGCCGGTTCAATGCAAAACCGGCAATTAAGCTCACCGGTCTAATTAATTTTCGGTTCACCCATTTTCTATATAAACCCACCACGCTCATTTATCAATTCCGCACCACATTTAATATATACAATTTTTCCGACTGCATGCCTATTTTTAATATTTATTGAATTTTATTTTTTTTTTCAATAAATATGTGTTCCTATCTTAATTTATATTGGAAGAGTTCTATACAATTCGTTGGAGGTAAGGTCGTGTTGTGTAGCGTACCCGACGCAACGTATTTCATCAATCGTATTTTGGATTACGATGGGTTTTCTCGAATAATGTGCGACTATGCCGGATTCGAAGAGAGCAGTAGGTAATTAAATCTTATTTATATATACGCGCAGATAACGGTGAAAATCAATGTATCGTAATAAATGATGATGCTACGCTGTCATTATTGTATCAACACCAATCATGGAGTCGTCACTTGTTCATAAGCCACATTCCGATACATAATTCTTTACGGACATCAAGCTTCAATAACGCGGGAGAGGGTAGTAGTAGACCACGCGACGACGCACACAATTACAGTGGATGATTCCGCCGAAGCTAGCCAAGGCGTCGTGCACGCCGAACCCGCTCGGGGTAACGCTGGCCCCCAGCGGAGATCACCGTTGCAGAGGCTCGGGAGTCGTGTACTCGGGTGTCGGCAGACGACGCGACAAAGAATCACCGTGAGGATCCTCCACCTTTTGTACCTCCTCCACCGCCCCGCAGCCGCGCGTAATTTCAGTATCGGATTTTAGGGTTGCACCCCCTCGACATGTGGTGCCTCCCCCTCCACCTGCGGCCGCTCGTTATTCTCGTATCGGATTTTGTGGATGTTCCCTCTCGCCCAGCTGGATCCTCCCGAATGGGAGAGGGTAGTAGCAGCTCTCGCGTAAGACTAGGAAACGCGTCATCGGACGAGGATTACATCGTCCCACCGAGAAGAGACTATCATGTGTTCAAGAACATGGATGGGCCTAACGAGGTAACAAACCGCCGCATTCCCGGTGCTCCGGAATTATACAACGGGGACCCTAATTGTATAAGGCTGGGAACGCATTTCTCTAGCAAGGACGAGCTTCACGGTGCGATGGCGATCCGGACGACCAGGTTGGGAAGAGAAATGCGCACGACGAAGTCGATCGGGCAACTTGGGCAGCGAATGCGTTAATCGCCCGAACAAACGCACCAAGGAGCCGTATAACGGTATTACATGCAACCGGAAGATCCGGGCTACATTCAGAGGGAATATCGAACGTGGCAAATTACCGTGTGGTGTGAGGGACACAACCGTGACGGATCGGAGAATCTTCGTGAGGACAGGAATATAACTCAAGGTCATGTCGCATACGTCATAATGGGAAAGATTCGAGATAAACCTAATTACCCGACCTCGGCCATAATTGACGACCGTAAAGCAGCATTCGGCGTTACAATTGGGAGGAAAAAAGCTTGGGACGGTAAGCGAGTGGCGATGAACCAGGTGTATGGGGACCGGGAGACAAATTTCCGCCAGCCTACCCGGCTACATGCGAGCTCTTCGAATCGTCGAGATGGGACCGAAGACAATGGAAGTTCAAAAAGGAGGACGGGATTGTCGGACGTGTAGGAGGAAGATTTTCAGGTACCAACACAACTTTAACATGTTTTTATTGAACAACCATTTTACATGCTACACTCGATATTTCGTTATTATCCAGTGTACGTTTTTTGGCATTTCGGTGCCACGAGACTCACTTTCGAACACAACCACCCCGTAGTTATCGTCGACGCAACCCATCTTCGCGGGTCGTACAAGGGTAAGGCGATTGTAGCGGTCGTGAAGACCGCCAACGACGAGTGGTTCCAGCCGCATATGCGATCGTAGACGAGGAGTCTACCCACAGCCTGGTACTGGTTCTTAAAGTACCCGAAAATTCACGTTCTACGAGATACGTTCACCTCGCATCATCTCGGATCGTAATTCGGGGATCTTGTCCTGCGATCTGCGAAGCTCGATACCAAATTTCCAAACTCGGGTGTTCACAGTGACCGTTACTTGCACTTTATTCGTAATTTCAAGTTCAAATTATTCATTCGATTAATTACTTCTTCCGAACAGGTATTGTATGGAGCACATTCGTGCTAATATGCTTTCAAACGTGCCGAAGAAGGCAGGATTGTATGGCTTAGCTTGGACAAATGCACGTAATTGGACGAGGCTAGGTATACTCAAGCATGGGCAGATCTCATAGAATCGAGTCCGCCTGCAGCCTCATATCTCCAAGGTATTCCCCTAGATAAGTGGACGTTGATGAACGACGGATTCCATCGATGGGGGACAACCACCTCGAACGACGTTGAGAGTTACAATAACGTCCTCGAGGCGACCGCTTCTTGCCGATCAGTGGCATTCGTTCAGGCCACGCACGCCAAAGTCATGGCGATATTCGTTGACGAAATGTCCAAGATAAATAGATACGATGATATCCGCTCGCACCAAAACCAATGGCGACGTTCGAGGAAAACAAAATGCGTTCAAGACGGTACGAAGTCTCGCTATATCCAAACGCACCCGGTCGTGTGTTCAAAGTAAAATCTCCTCCTCGCTCGTTTCGGAGTTCCCGGCAACGAACGTACGGTTCATTTCGATTTCGGTTCATGCTCATGCTTACGTTGGAATACGTACATGATACCTTGTTCTCATGCAATGGCGACTGGAAGATGTTAAAAATCCATAGTCTCGACCTCGTCACATAGTTCCTACACGAGGGATGGTTGGAGACAACAGTTTAGTGGTGCGTTCGGTCCTCTACCAAATCATTGGCCCGAATCGAATTTGTGCTCCTACCGGACGACACTCGCAT
>JANIEQ010001473.1:0-17434 GCA_024708375.1 Oxalis stricta | reverse complement strand
CCCCCCCCCCCCCCCCCCTCTCTCTCTCTCTCTCTCTCTCTCTCTCTCTCTCTCTCTCTCTCTCTCTCCTCTCTCTCTCTCTCCTCCCTCTCTCCCCCCCCCCCCCCCCCCCCCCCCCCCCCCTCTCCCTCTCTCTCTCTCTCTCTCTCTCTCTCTCACACACACACACACACACACACACACACCCCCCCCCCCCCCGGGATAGGTGGGTAGATGATTATGATGTAAGAATGTTCTCAGATTCACATGTTAGGCTTGATTTTTCTAAGTTCCTGCTGCAGCAATCAGATTGAGGATCAACTGATCATTTAGAGACCAGTTTGAATGGACATGGCGAGAAGAAGGGTTGCAAAGTGCAACTGTTCAAGACTTAAGAAGCATCTAGTTATATAAGAACTTCAATTGAGCTGTTATTAAAAATGTCATAATGAAGAGCTAATGTATACAACTTCTGAAGAGGTTTCACTCTTGTTCTATAAAATATCTGTTTTATTTGATAATATTATAAAATTCTTCCAATAATTGAGTTAACCATATTGGGTGTCAGTCGATGCCACATCGACAAAGTCAAGGGCAGAGAGGATAGATATGGTTGTTATAAAGGCAGATTGGTCTTTTAAACCTGAAAAAAATAAGAGGAATGGCAAAAGCACGTCTGGTGAAACGCTAGGGATGAATACGGAGAAACCCAGATTAACACTTAAGTAAGTATCTACTTGGTCCAAACGAGTCGGATCAACAATCCGGCGTTTGCCTCGTCGACCCGACTGGTGCAAAAGGCTGAACTCAGTGGATTCGCTGAGTCGGCTCGTTTAGTCAAAATAATTAAAATAAAGCGGCTCTGTTGACGTGGCAACATCCCAGTGACTCTTTACACTGATGACCATTAGTACCATCATCGGACGGTCGAAATATTTTTTCAGTATAGTTTTTTAAATTAAAAATAAATAAATTATATTTTGGTTTTTCAATTGCAAAGTCTTTCCTCGTCCTCTCACTCAAAGCTTCGAACTTTAATGGTGCCGCTCTTGTCGATGATCATCCGCCCAATCTCAAATGGTAAAAATTATATTTTTCTTATGCAATTTCCATTGCTTAAAACTTCCATCAGACATGGCGATATGCTTATGGTTGTTCGTTAACTCATCACTTTCTGCAAGAAGAGTGGATTTTTCTTTCAGCTGTTTGAAATTAGGGGTTTCACGGTTAATCATTAGTTTCTGATTTAGATCATCTTTTCGTCAGCTTGTATGGAACCCTGCAATAGATCTCTTTTTAGCTTTGTTATCGTTGATTTTCTTTTTATTTGTGAAATTTGATCATCTGTAGGAGTTTTTTTTGTTAGTGAAGTGTGATACTTGTTTAGATAAAGTGTCTGTACTTTTTTCATGTGCAGGCAAATAGACACACCATTATACTCATGCAACTTTCTTCAAACAGAGCTACAAGAACGTTCATGGATTACAGAGTCAGTAACCCAAGCTATGGATGGTATGTAATTCTTTGAAAATGGGCCAGTGTTCTTTTCTTTACGCTGCTAAACTGCTCTTTCTTTTGGATTTATTCCAGCTTTTCTCACATTCAAATGGTGAAACTCCGAAATTGACTGTGGCTACTTTGTAAATGTGGGATGTATACTATTGAATTAGCATTTCCTACAAAATATAAACCTTAAAAAATGCAGCTTCTGTTCTTGTTTTCGGGTTTTCATTTTGATCAATGTTCTGTGTTACAATTTGCCTATCTAGGTTTATGTGTGGCTTATATGAAAGGGAAGCTTTAAGGACTTGAATCCAGCCATTGGAAATATTTCTAATGACATTGTGATCTCTAGTAGCTCATTGATGGACTTGCAGATCTGAGCGCTTTAGTGTATGTCTCTCTTCTCCTAAAGCTTGATCTGCAAGGCTATTCACTGGCTTACAGAGGAGAGTAGACTTTGGCTTTTCTCATGTCTGCTTCATAATTGATTTTTGACATTTACCTTGCAGATATGATCACATCATTCAAGTTTATATTCCAAATGATAGAAAGTGGATCAAACGCTGACTTTTTCAACACCTTAAAGAATTGGCACAATGAATGATGCAATGCTGTTTAGGATTTTGGATCAAGTTGAATCCAATTAGAAAAGGATAGGTCAAGTGTAGAAATTGGGGACACTGTATGCCTGTATTATTGACCCTTTTGTTGTGTCATGTGCACTTTGCAGTCATATTTTGCAATCATTTTAAGTTGCTGCATCTCACATCACATCTATATGTGACAATACTTGATGGCACAATGTTATCTTATGCCACTCTTATTAATGTTTACTCTATTATATCGTCAGTACTGTGCAAAGAAGTTTCAGATTTCTGAGTTGTTTTAGATGCTGTTAGCTATGGTATTCTAATCTTACACCCACTGGTCCTTAAGGTTAGCGACACTATCTCAAGCAAGACGATTACTCTATACAGGGGGAGTATACAAAAATTACAAGAGCGAAAATGTCTAACTAGGGATTTAATCCTAGGATAACATGCTTACAAGATTGCTAATTTCATTCCCATAAGAAGAGCTTGGGCTTCTTCTGCCAAATAAATGGTGGAGAAGAAAGCTGATTGCTCAACAGCTGCATTTCCTTCAATTCTAATCTTTACATTAATTAATTATTGTTAATTTTGTACTTTAATGATATTGTGGGCAGCTTATTATTTTTTCTTCAAAGTTTCTGATTATGAATTTAATATGAACTTTTGTGAGTCTTCATGATTAAAAAATTTCAACAAAATAACTTTATTATCCTCGTAAAAACAAAAAAATTGACCATCTTTTATAAACACTGTAATACTTTTGAGCCCAACGACCGATTAGAGATCATTCCTATATATATTCCGTCCGAGTCGGCTCGGTTCTTCCCAATTATTATTGAACTGATTACGACTCAATTTAGTATTTTAAATAATTACGAATTGTTCATATCGCGACTCAACTCGGTAGCTCTGCAGAAAGAAGAAAATCCAGCCAACTCGTCTTCATCATCATCCTTGTTCTACCCTCTACCTCCACCTCAACATCCCAACAAAACCCTATGTAGAAGGTTCCTTCAATCGTCTCCTTCGCTGGATCATAATCGTGAGCCTGCCCTGCTGTTCAAAGAGGTTCAATTTTTTTATTTCTCTTTCAATTATCTAGTTTTGTAGATCAACTTTATCTAGTAGTCTATGAATGAGCTCCTTACTATTTCGAGCTCACATGTGTTTAAGCTCTCCAAGCTTTGTCTTCAATCGTTAGCATTTTATTAACTTGCTCTCTCTTCTTCAAACCTCTCTAAACCCTAGACTGACTTTTTTCTCCTCGCTATCTTGCTTTTTTTTATTTTTGGTACCTCATCTGTTGTCGAGAAAAGACCCTCGCAATGTGCAGTGGAAGCTGATTCTTATAATTTGTGGGATTGCTGTTGTGGGAGCTTGTTAGTGAGATAGTGTGAAACTTATTTAGCTTTTTTGGTATAATGTTCATGCTTGAATTTGAACCGTCTGACGGACTGGTAATAAAGATAGAGTTCGTTCTCCATCACTCGTAAAGGTGCCATTTCAGAAGCACAGAGAGGAAGAGGAGGCCAAGAAAAAGGTATACCTCAGTTACCTCTTATTGAGCTTTTTGTTGTCATTATTATGTGGGTTTTCATTGATGTCTTATTTTTTTCTGGTATGACCGTGGGTGCTTCTGTGAAAATCCAGAGAGCTGATGACGAAGCAGCTAGGTTGTACTCAAGAATTTGTTGGAGTCGTTTCAAGAGAGATGGCCCACCTGGATCTTAAGACTCTTTGTTCGTGGAGGAGTAATTGATCCCTAATGACCTGAAAAATTCAGAAGGTTGGTACATTATATAGTTCTTTCAGTTTCAATGTTGTCACTTCTTCATTTCCAGGCTATAGTTCATTCTTTGATTTGTATTCAAAATGGATAAATGAATAATTTCCCATTATTTTAAAGAAAACATGTAATAAAAGATGAGTCTTTTTATTCATTCAGGGATGGATGAAAAGTGAAGATGGGGTATCTGTTCCAAAGAAGGGAAGTAGGTAAATAAATGCTTTTGATTGAGCCATATTACAATGCTAATGCACTACGATGAAGTATCATTCATAGGAAAGCTACTCGTGTGATAGTTGTGGCCTATGTTGTAAGTCTTGGTTGTGTGTCTTACAGGAATAAAAGTAATCCATTTATTGTATGCCTTAAAACTAAGTAAATTTGAGACTAAAATCTTCTTTACAGAATATGTATTATCTTTTTCCTCAGTTTAGCTTGCAAATTATCAATAGCTGCTTTAGAACTGTTGGCTGGTGTGTTAGATCAATTCATTGTACATGTGGTATACCCCTATCTGTCTGTGAGTTGTTTGCAAATATGTTGAGAATCGATTGGTGATGCATTGGGTAATGGTGATAAAGTAGCATTGTTGAGATTGCAACAAGTGGTTTCTTTCAATTTAATTTAGGAAAGTTACAAAAGTCTGGTTTCAATCGAGTTTTCTTCCTGTAATATTACTGACCTCCTAGGTAGATTTATGTACTTCTGTTTATTAGCTGAAGAATGTTCTACATTAGATTGCAAGCTTAGTAAGTATAGAAGATCTCAATACTGAAGTATTGGGATTTTCCTACACGATTTCCCTTTTCCAGAGAAGTTTGGAAACAATAATGGAACAAACCAGTTTTACATGTAAAATTAGAGCAGTTAAGTGCGATATTAACTTTCTTTGTCTCGTCTGATAAGTAAGGATACGTAGTATCCTCTATCCGACTTACATTTTGTTCAAAATATAATTTATGATGCAGTTAGACCATAAATATGAGATTGTGTTCGAATGCAACTTTTTGAGGGTTGAACAAATTTTGCATCGTGAAAAATTAAAAGGATGTTTTCATAAATAATTAGGAATGAACTGGAAATGAACTATAAGGCATTGTTATTTAGTGACGTAGAAGTTTATCTATATTACCATTTCTGCAGGTATGTTCCATCCTTTATTCCTTCTCCTATGTCAGTTAAGCCAAAAGAACATAAAAGAAGGTCAGTGTCGTATGAGAAGCATGTGAATGTTTTTGGTGGTTATTCTAAGGTGAGCTATTGTTACAATATCCCTATTCCTGATTTTAATACATGTGGTTTTGCAGAGGGAGGAGAAGCCAAAGGAGAGGGAAAAGGGGAAGTCTCTGAAATATAGATAACTTCTATGGAGGAGCTGAAGCTATGAGTAAGAGTTGACGGAGGGATATAAGAAAGGAAGCAATGGCGTGAAGGACGTCAGAATGAAACTCTGCTGTGAGTTTCCTTGCCATTCCACTTTATGATTTTTGTTTTCCTGGACATTGATAAGGCATTCCCATAAATGCATAGACATCTCCAACTTACAAACCCCTTTGCTTGACTATCTGAAAGTCTTCTTGCTTAACAACCTTATGTTTTTGTTCTCGTTGAGCTTTTGGCCATTCTATAAATGTATAGACCAGCCTCCATAAATGTATAAACACATCTTTAATTTGCACTGCTGATGCTGACAACTTCCTTTTTCATCATATGATTCTGAGCGAGTGTCCTTTTCTTTTACCACATGTGTGTTTGGTCGATTTGCATTTTTTAAGTAGTAAATGTAAAACTTTATTAAATGATCCCCCTTTCAGCCTCCTTAGTAGATGTGATGAACTTCCTGATGCCATTGATCCCAAGGGAAAGGCTGGATCATTCTGATGACGGGGATCCGCAAACTACGAACCTTTATGTTGGGAATCTAGCGCCGCAGGTTAGATTGTTACTGAATTTAGAGTTGTATTTCACTCTTTCTCCGTTGTCAAAGTTGCAACATTTAACTTCCTTTTTTGTCATTCTCAATGAGGTAGGTGGATGAGAGTTTTCTTTTGCGTACTTTTGGAAGATTTGGGCCTATCGCTAGTGTGAAAATAATGTGGCCGAGGACAGATGAAGAGCGAAGGAGGAATAGAAACTGCGGTTTTGTGGCTTTCATGAATAGAGCAGATGGTCAGGCTGCTAAAGATGAGATGCAAGGTTTTCTGTTTGCTATCTATTTCTTTTAACTTCCTATATATGAGGCTGTTGCTTGTACTAGTCTGCTTCTTCCTCTCACAAAACATGTACCTTGAAAATGCTTTAACTAACATCTTATTTTCCAGGAGTTGTTGTGTTTGAGAATGAAATAAAGATCGGATGGGGTAAATCGGTTGCTCTACCTGCACAAGCACTACCTGCTCCACCTCCAGGACAAATGGCCATCAGAAGCAAGGAGGTTTATTGTGTTCCCTAAAAATTTTGAAGTGAAATTTTAGATATGCTCTATGCTTGCACTGTTCTTTATCTCGCAGCATTTAGTTTTATCTTTTCAGTGTGACTGTGGAATTAGCAAAATCTGCTAGGCTTGAACACTGCTCTAATCTGCAATCTTACACCTTTACAGGGTGCTACAGTAATCTTATCTGGTCCATCTGGCCCACCTGTCACTTCTATCCGGTCCCAAGCCAGATCTCTGAATTGGTAAGTTCATGTCTTCCTTCTGCTAGGTTCTTCCTTCTTGTTATTATTACTTCAGATACAGAGCCTGCATCTGTATCTTCCGTTCTTAATTTTTTGTTGCTTTGTGCCTTCTGTTGAGTACATGATTTGGGTTCACAGGTACTGACTCCAAACGTTCCTGATATAATGGTTCTTCCACCTGAGGATGACCATCTCCACCATGTTATTGATACAA
This sequence comes from Oxalis stricta, assembly GCA_024708375.1. Lineage (NCBI taxonomy): Eukaryota > Viridiplantae > Streptophyta > Magnoliopsida > Oxalidales > Oxalidaceae > Oxalis > Oxalis stricta. The sequence goes on along the minus strand of JANIEQ010001473.1, from coordinate 10,680 downwards.
TGGCTTTGTATGTTTTGGATGGAGGATGTGCTTTTGAACAAGCAATTATGGAGAGAGGTCGTGGGAATCCTCTTTTCAAGTTCCTGTTTGATCTGGGTTCAAAGGAACACACTTACTACGTTTGGAGGGTCTACTCCTTTGCTCAGGTGTAGTGCTTGTTGTGCATGAGTAAACAACTCTTGTTTGTTTGTTCTTTGCTAAATTTAGCCAACCTCAAAATTGTCTATCATAACGTTAGCCAACTTGTATTATTATACAATATATATCATTATTTTTGGAAATATTTGTGCCGATGGATTTTTTTTTGGTTTGAATTAATGCAGGGTGATACACTTCAAAGATGGCGAACGGAGCCTTTTATTATGATAACTGGAAGTGGAAGGTAAGAGAAGATTACATTTGTTGTTCCACTGCACAAGCCAGAATTTTCACTTTAGTGCTGGTATATTATATCTGCTGGTATATTCTTTTGATTGCTCCAGATGGATTCCTCCGCCTTTGCCATCAGCGAAAAGCCCAGAATGTGAAAAGGAGTCTGGTTCTACCTTTGCTGCCGGGAGAAGCAGGGTACTCATGTCTTGAAATATCTCACTTTGTTAATGTTAGTTGTTACATATATTCGCTATGGTTTCTTACACCTCTGATATATGTTGGCAGCGTGTGGAACCTGAGCGGACTCTGACAGACTCACAGAGGGATGAATTTGAGGACATTCTGCGTGCATTGACGTTAGAAAGGGCTCGGATTAAGGAAGCTATGGGTTTTGCCTTTGGACAATGCTGATGCAGCAGGAGAGGTATTTGTGATATCTGAACTTTTCCTGCATGCATTCACATAGTTTTTTTGAATTCTGCTTTCTTAACTGATATCTTTGTTTGACTTGTTTCACAGATAGTTGAAGTTCTGACAGAATCTTTGACTCTTAAGGAGACCCCAATTCCAACTAAGGTTGCAAGGCTTATGCTTGTTTCTGATATTCTTCACAATAGTAGTGCTCCTGTAAAAAATGCATCTGCTTATCGTACTAAATTCGAGGCAACGTTGCCTGATATAATGGAGAGCTTTAATGACCTGTATCGCAGTATAACTGGAAGGATCACCGCCGAAGCTCTAAAGGTGAGCCATCCATGCATTCTATTTTTGCTCCCTTTTTGGAAGTTTGTCCATCTCCTTTGTAGTTAATTTAAACATCGGCTTTCATGTTCTTTTTCTGTAGGAACGTGTTCTCAAAGTACTTCAAGTATGGTCGGACTGGCTTTCTATTTTCTGATGCATATGTGAATGGATTGAAAGCAACTTTTATCCGTTCTGGAAACTCTGGAGTGATTACTTTTCATTCTATTATGTGGTGATACACCTGAGTTAGAAAAAAGGACCAACAGCTCTGAAGATGCAGGGGATGGAAGTAAGGCCAATCAAGATGCAGCATTAGTAATGGGAAAGGGAGCGGCCACACAAGAGTTAATGAGCCTTTCCTTGGTGAGCTGGAAAGACGTTGCAGACACAATGGATTGTTCTCTTGTTGGTGGTAGAGAAGTGATGGTTGCACGATTGCTTAGTTTGGAAGAGGCAGAAAAGCAGAGTGAGGACATGAAATTCACTCACGGCCAATCCAATTCTAGTAGATATTCAAGTGGTGGCTGTAGGGAAATGTATGTGGAACCAGAAGTGACAGGATGGAGTCATTCCAGACCAAGCAGAGAGTCTGCTCCTTTGGCTGCAGCCATATAGCCATTCCACAGCCTGAACTGAAAGCCTTCAACAAAGAATGATAGTAATGTTTTGCCAGCCTCTAAGTGGGCTAGGGAGGATGATGAAAGTGACGACGAACAGAAGAGAAGTACGAATAAGGGTGTTGGGCTAACCTACTCGTCCTCTGGAAGTGAGAATGCTAGTGATGGTCCTAGTAAGACTCGAGGACGTAGATTTTGCTGCTGATTCTTCCATTCCACCCCAACCTGATGGTGGTAATGGTATGAATGAAGAGCAAAGGTACATTATTGTTCCTTAGATTACTATATTTGTTTCCTAAATCTGTTACGAAGATGATGGCTATGTGATGCACCCAACAATCTGTATCTATTTTTGTCCAGTTATGTAAATGATGCCTGACTATTGCCTGTGTTTTGCTTACAGACAAAAGTTGAGACGCCTGGAAGTTGCTTTGATAGAATATCAGGAATCTCTCGAGGAGCGAGGCATAAAAAATCCCGAAGAGATTGCGAGTAAAGTAGCAATTCATCGGAAACGGCTACAAGTTGAATTCGGCCTGTTAGAGTCCAGTGGTGATGGCTCAGACAATAGTAAGCGCTAATTTCACTAGCAGTTCAAATTTTTGGATAGCTGACACCATTGATTTGTTTTGTTTTATAGTTTATTGTTGAGTTTGTAATCATATTTCTTGCATCTCAGGGAAAATAAGTTCGGAGAGGAGGGATAGACGCAATGATACACATGATTCTTCAAGGAAGCGACATCGAAGCGGGAGTCCACAACGGAGATCATTGATGAGAGAGAGGGATTTAGAAAATGACTCCCGGGAAAGGCTTAGGGATAGGGATAGAGCTCGCGACTTGGAGGGAAAAGAACGTCGGGAAAAGAGTGGAAGCCGTGAAAGAGAGAGGGATGGACATGACAGGGATAATAATAGAGGAGGCAGAGATGATAATAGAGAAAGGGATCGAAGGAGACGGATCAAGTAAACTTTATTTATAGCTCCAGTCTTGGAACACTGGCTTATATTCTAAAACAGCACTAGTGTTGGCAATGCTATCTTCATGATTATTATGATTTTGTGAATCAGTGAATGAATATCAAGTTATTGATGACCAAGTTAAAATTTTCTCAAATTATATTTTAAATTTATTGTTAACGTAATTTTCTCATTTGTATTCCAACATCATGTAGAGTATTGATATAAACTTTCTTGAGATGGTGAGTCCATTTATCAGAGCAACAATACATAGAGACAAGCCTGAAAAGTTATTCACCTTACTAACCGACCCACAAAGTTCCGTAATTGTGAAGAAACTTGTGAAATGTAAAATGACCGAAGGATATCCAATACAATTTAGCATCCTACTCATTTCTCTATAACAACTCTCTAGCTATACTTATACCATAAATAAATATTACTGATTCGGACGAAGCTTTCTCAGCAGCCACTTCTTTCTCAGTCTCTTCATCCAAGGCCAGAAACGTCTTTGCTTTTACTTCATCTTCTAAAAGGTCACAACCATCCAACATTAGATCATCATCTATGTCTGGGATCCGTTGAAGCGCTGCAACCACATTCTCTATAGATATGTTGTTCTTGTTCTCGTTCATTGTGCTAGCTGACGAGACTTTCTGTGCTTTGTTATTTTGGTTTATGTCAGATGATGTCTTCCTTCCTCGCTTCTGGTGTTGATCAGACAATTCTATCAGCATTTCCCGCAGTGATATTTTCACTTTGGAGCAGAATATCATCTCCATTCAGCCTAAAATCTGTGTTTTCGTTTTCTTTTCCATAAACCTTGCATAAATCACTGTAACTGACAAAGACCCGGTCTCTGAAAGCTGAGGCATGTGGGTGTACCAGAAAATTTTATTACTGAAGTCTTTTGGAAAATGCAAGAAACATGGAAATGATTGAATTTTATCTAGTTAAAACGAAAATAAAAATAAAAATGCACCTTAATATATGATTCCCAGACTTCATTTTCAGCAACAACCATTTGATTTGTTTCATCCCACAGAAAACCACCATGATTCAGAAGATTGTTGATGTCCGTGTGCTGTGTCATTAAAGACAAGTACTGATTTTCTAAGACAAGTACTGATTTTCTAAGTATTGTTTATCAACCACAAGGCCAAACTTTTCACTGAATACTTCCACCATGTGAGTCCATGCCTCCTCACTGAATGTGTCATTAACCTTATTCCTTTTTTGTATCTCGTTTATCATAAGCTCGACAAAGTAACCGTCCATCTCTAGTGTCCGATCAATTGATAATGGATAAACATGAGCATGTAAATATGCATCGGTCTTACCTACATATCACGAGAAAAAAAGATAGATATGGGCATATAAATGTGCTTAAATAAAAAAAAAACCATAAAACTGAACTTATTTTAGATTTCACTTCCTTTATCTTGGTCACAGTAATTATATTCTAGTTACGATGGCTGAGATAGAGGTGAAACTATCCTTGAGAGAAAAGATTCATACCATTCAACATAAGGTTTCCACCAGAGAGTTCAGGATTTTGAGCCAAACGATTATATCTTCCATCAGGACCTACATCACTGAATATTATGCATAACTTAGGGTAGCTTGCAACAGTTTTGACTCTATATGGCCGAGCCTCAGGGTGTTCCTGTGTGTATCTTTTGGTGAGAAACATAATTTTTTCTTTCTAGATATTTCGAAGAAAAAGAAAGGAAAAAAAGGACAATTTTTTAGAAGAAAATCACCTTAATATAGGCATCCCAGACATTGTCTTCAGCTGCAATCATTTCTTGTGTCTCATCCCACTGGAATCCATTCTGCTCGAGAATAAACTTTATCTCCATATACAGCCTTCTCAAATATTTATAGCGATTCTTCAAAACCTCTGTGTCATGGTGGGAATTAAACTTAGCATTGAATGATTTAACCATAGTAGTCCAACCCGAGTTATGAATGTCTGTCCAAGTTTGTTTCCTTTATCCACTTGATCAACTAACAAATCTATAAAATGACGATCCATAGGTGGAGTCCAATATGTCCTTGTGCGTTCACTTACCTCCATGAGTAAGTACACTATTTTCTTCACCTGCAGAGATAAGTACTGCACATCAAAACATACTAGAGTTCAACTACATGCCACCAGACCAACAAATTTCTAAAGTATGGAAACTACGTAATTATTGTTGTGCTCTAGGATCTCACCAGCCTTCGTCCTGGACGTATCATAAACGGAATCTTTGCCCTGGGGCGGAGGGAGGTCAATTCCTTCAGAAGGGGCATCTCCAAATATTAAGACCAAATCATTGTAGTTTGGCAAGGTTTTCGATCTGTATTTCCGAGAATGAGGGTGCAACTGCATTTAATTTATTTTTTTAGGTAGAATGCTACTATATAATATTCAGATAAAAGGATAAAAGAATTTACAATCTTGCACCTTGATATAAGCATCCCAAACATGATCATCTAGCAACAATCATCAGGTGTTGTTCATCCCAGGAAAAGCCATCTTGTTTCAGAATGATTCCCATGTCACTACAGTAGTTTGCCAGTTTCTTATACACGATGTCTTAAAGCCCGTTTACCATGAGGAGAACAAAATTTTGAATTGAATAAGGAAGTCATAACTTCCCATCCCTGCTTACTGAAAGTATTATCGAGCTTGTTGCCTACTCCGATTTGGTCCAGCATTAAGTTAATAAAATACTGGTCCATGGCTGGAATCCACTGCCGTCCTTAGACGTTGATTACTCGAGGGGCCAGGAATATCCATTCCAACACCTAAATATCAACATATGTATTATATATAATAAGGTAAAAACAGCCCCAAAAAAGAAATAAAACAAAGATTATCACGAAAACAGATACACACCAATATTTACCATCTGATCTTCTTCATCAAAGTCTCTATCATGACTTGATCGACTATATCGTCCGTCTGCAGTTGTATACGCAAATATCAGGCACAAATCATTAAAATGCAGAACAGCTTTTGTCTTGTATGGTCGTACATCAGGGTGAGCCTGCATTTTTCTTATTGTTACTTAAATGGAGTAATTAATAGTTACTAGTATATCATACTGTAGTTACATATGAAGAAGAAGAAGCAAGTAACAAAAACATCACAAGGCGAAGAACTTCACCTTGATATAAGCATTCCAAACATGATCATCAGCGATCACCATTTGTCGAGATTCATCCCAAGTAAATCCATTCTTACTAAGAAGCGTCTTAACGTCATTATACTGTTTCCACAAACAAGTGTAACGACTCTTTAACACGTCCTTGTCGTATTGGGAACCAAATTTTGCATTCAATAAGGTAAGCATATCAGTCCAGGCCTGCTTGTTAAAGGTATGACCAAGTCTGTTCCCTCTTTTGCATTTGTTCAAGCATTAAATCTACAAAGTAACGCTCCATTGTTGGTGTCCAATAAGACCTTGAACGGTCATTGTTTGTAGGAAGGACTTGGCCCTCCATTGCACCTTCAATAACATATCAGTGGGAAGTACTTAGCTCACAGAAACAAACAGAGAGTTATAAATGTTTCGGTTGTACGATTAAATTAAATCCTAGAATTCCAATCTCATATTCATATGACAGATAGTGAAAAACAGCTAAAAGTTTGAGCTCCAAAGTGTTTGTTTTTTGTGTGAAAGTTTTTGATCTTTTTATACTAAAATGAAGTATTTGAATAAACCCAGAATTCCAATTTTCTTATTTACCTGTTTTGGCAGAGAGTTTGGCGCCTTGAACAAATCTGAGATTGGGAGGATGAAGAATTCACCCTAATCCGGAATAAGCGATAACTTCCTGTTTGGTTACGAAGCCAACAGCTTTATCATTATTCTAATTATCTCCTTCCAAGTAGGACCTGCTCTGCTTACAGACCAAAAGCCCAAGGGCTATTCTAAATAATCAAGACTTTCCAAGGGGCAAAACGTCAGTATAAAAAGAAAGCCAAGTCTTGATTTTTTGATTCTTCGCAAAACAGATGTAACTCTGATTACATTTCAAATAATGTAAAAAATTGCGTTCAGTAAATAGCCCATTAGACCAACGGTCTCGACTACATTTGAGTCTTAATTAAATCACACAAGTTCACAATATTTTGATTGTTAAGTTTTAAGTCCTTCATCTCAAAAAAAGTTTAAAGTCCTGATAAATCACAAGTTCACAACATAGTACATCATCAGACAAAAAGTACAAAAATTTTCTTTAGATTTGTGTACCCTTTAAAGTGGATCATGTCGTACTCAACAAAATATCACAACAACAGAGCAAAATTCAAAAAGCATACATTCATCAAGGAACCTAAGAAGCACGTGGGACCCAAAAATCTTGAGTGTAATTGCTCCATTTCTTGTGTTAAAATCAGTTTGACATGAATGATACTCCATCAAAGCTACGAATGATGATCAACGCTGTTGACAAGGGAAACCAGTTCGATATTCTTGGTCTCTTCTTGTCCTTCTTCATCTTCCTCTGTTTCACCTGGGAGAATGTATGTGTTTTGATCTCCTCGAGGAATCAAAAATAGCAGACAAAGCGGACTGAGTCTCAATATATTCCGAATCAAAATCGCTAGCCAGAGGTTATCGAATTTCGTGCGAGTGACGTCTAATATATGTAGCTGCAAGCCACCCAACCATGAAGACGAGAAACCTCCAATATTGTCAATAGACATGAGGAGAGCAAAGAATGTTCCTTCAATGCCACGTGGACAAAGCTTGGTGCTGAGTACAAGTAATGGCATCCATTTTAGCCTGTTGATCATCTGAGATACACTTTCATCAATCACGACAAAGAAATAATCTGGTATGCCGAGTTTCAGGTTCATACGTAGCACAAGCATGAAATCAAGCATTCCTGATAAGGCAAGAAGCAACTGAGTCCAGAAAAGTACATTTCTGAAAGGGTACTCCTTTAGGATGTTTTGATAGAGTAATGCTCCTAAAAGTGCACCAATCGAGCCAATTGAGAAAATGTAACCAACAGCTTCCTGAAGAAGACACATGACAAAAAAAATATACGCAAAGTTAGAGCTTTTTACTTTGTTTGAAGCATATGAATCAATTTTCAATTTCCATTTTAAAACTGAAGTACCTTAGAAAAGGATGGACCATCCTTTGAATCGGTATACCAGTAGAAGAGCCCTTCCTGAATATTCAAATTGACTGCAAGGGACAAGTACATATACAAACATGGCCTCCACACTTCTGGGCATTTCAGGGTTGTCCACATAGACTTTCCAGCATCAAGAAACTTCTGGTTTACCTCTCCGTAAGAAAAGTTAGACACACGTGGCTCGTTTAGCAGAAGTCCGACTAAAAATACAAGTCCGGCTGGGATTGTCAGCAAGCCATAGACTCCCTAAACACAGAAAGGAGAAAACTTTATCTCATCACATTAATTAATTATCAACTAACAAACTAAAGTTTTAGAAGAAAAAAATAAGGATTTTAAACCTGAGGGCCGATTAAGTGAACAAGTATACCACTGACGAGAGTATCCCATTAACGCTCCACACGAAGCGCTTAATGCGCATAAGCTTTGCATGTCAGCAGCAAGGGCTGGATGGGTATTGCTCTTCTGCGCTACACAGGCGTCAATCGTGACGTCACCTACTGCTACTCCAACACTTCCAGCTGTTAACGAGAGTATGGCCAATGCAAGATGCAACTCTTTGGTTGATGATATTACCAACATGGAAAAAACACCAATCAAACCTGGATTACAAAAACAAAAACGAAATAGATCCTATCAGATAAAGCAGAACAGTTGATTTCTGTATGATGCAATACAATTAGCTATAAATTGTACCACCCAGCACTACACTTCAACAAAAGCATATATCACATAATCACAACAAGTAGCCAGTTTTCAATTCATTTAAAGGAGAGCTTGCAAATTAGATTCATAGAACAATGCATCTCACCAGATAAAACGAAGTAAGGGCGTCTATGGTATCCAAAAAAGGGAAGAAGATCTGTGGAAGACCCCAAATAGGTTTGACCATCCAAGGAATAGAAGTGATCCCAGAGTAAACCTGAGCCTCTGAAGGCTGTACCCTTTGGATATCTTTCATATCATACTCTGTGCTAACTTTAGAGAGAGCTCCACCCAATCCTCTGGCTTATTCCATAAACAAAAACAACTCCATCACGAAGCCCAGTGCATTTCATTGGCTAGCATCTTGAACCACAACACTGGTGCCCATACAAATTCTAAACATCCCTCCTTTTAGAAGTGTCATCTTCATCTTTAAAGACCCTCATCAGAAGAAGCTTTCACACATTCTTCCTCCAACAAACTCATTTTTTTCTTTTAACAGCTGAGATCTACAGTTACTCCAAACTAGAATTTCCCAAAATGGATATGCTTACCAGAAAAACTGAACTTTATGATTGTAACAACAACCCAGCTTACAAATCAATGCTTCCTAACTTTGAGAAAGTTTGAATCTTTTTCTACTGGGTATTGATAAATCAGCCTTTCCTGATCTGGGTTTCCATTAAAAATGTCTGCTTGCTTGGCTCACCAGAAAGAATTGAATCTGGGTTGACTTTGTTGCACATAACAGAAGAGGGAAAGACGAAAGTGATGTTTCCCAATCTCGTTCTAATGTATTCATCAAACATATATATATATATATATATATATATAGACACACACACACACAATGGAGGAGAGATGAAAGGTCTCTAATTACATAGGGTTTGATAAACATGACTCCGTCTCTTTATTTTCTCATTTCGTCAATTTGCAAAGAAAAAAACATTTGTGTAAGAAGAGAGAAAAAGTGTTTTTCCCCTTAAAGAAAATGAGAAAACACTATTTTTAACAGGAGATTTGAAAAGCTTGACATGTGCTTGGAAATGTTTTTTTGCCCGGCAGGGAAACACGTGGCTTAATCTGATTGGTCTGTCTGAAGTACTGGAATCGATTTTAGTTAAGGTTGTTGAATTCATGAGTGCCCGCCATACTATCACGAGCTTGTAGGGAAAAAAGTGAAAAGTGGATTCAATTCGAGTCCAATGTACGAGGAGTCGTCCCTAATCTATGGGTCCAGAATCTTGCTAGTGCACTTTTTTTTTCTAAGTTAATGGTAGGTTTTAATCTTAACGGCAAAATTAAATACTTGATCCCTCATGTTTAATTTTTTTGCTGACTATTCCTCGTATTTAATGGCTGCGGTGTTAGTCGCCACGTTTGACATTCGATCCATGAAGCGTTTGGTCGCCATTATAACGTCCCGGTTAAACCATTGACGTGTTAGATTTATTGCGATAAAATCAAGCGTAAATTAAATCCACCACATTATCCGGCTGCCATAAAAATTGTCACCTCATCTAACCTTAAATTTTTCCTCCAAAATAATTAATTATTAAAAAAAAAAGAGAGTACAGTTTCATCTCTTCTTCTTCTAGTACTACCTGTAGCCACCACCTCCTTCCCCACCACCACTCACTCACGAACAAGTCAAGTCAAGTCATGTGGAAATTGACTTTTGATAATAAATTTGTGACTCCTGCAAGACCTCAGCCTTCATGACAAGTTAGTTAATGTGAGAATACCCCCACCAGAATATTCAACTTCTGGAGCCGGAGATAAAGATGAAACCCAATCTGACATACGTGTGTTTGGAAGAAGCCCCAATGTGTTGAGCTGTTTAAAAATGTAGCAAAAAACATAATTACTATAAGAAATATAAAAAGATGGAATCTTTTCAGCTTCCAGTTTATTTATTTATTACGTAAAACAGAGGTTGTAACTCACACTTCCAGACACAGCAAGCTAAAACCGCCCAAGTTGAGGGCGATGAAAAGCAACTTGGGCGCAAGAAGATCAACTTTGCTGTCCTTGTAGGAGTCTCAAATACTGCAATATCACTAATTAAGTTTCATATGAATGACTTCATGCTCCATGACTGAAATCTGACCTTTAGCTGCACAAATCCAAGCTTGCATGAT
>JANIEQ010001468.1:0-10220 GCA_024708375.1 Oxalis stricta | reverse complement strand
CTTGCTTGTATCTATAATATCTGGCAAACAAGGAACAAAGTAGTGCTTCTGAGGAGAAGTGGTAAATATCGATAGTTTTGGTACAAAAGCATTAAAAAAGGCCATGTAGTTTTAGTTTGGCAAATGGAAAGGAGTCATACACAGAAAAATCGCGAGAAGATGGGAAATGATGTTAAAGACGCAGCTTGTTCCGTCTCTTATTTAGTTTAGACTGTAAAAGTTCTGTTTTTGCAATAAAAAAAGAAAATTCATACTAATATATATATATATATGGATTGACTTCCTATTTTTTTTTTTTTTATTGCTTGGAAATGGAGTAATCGTGTCTTTAATTTGGGGTTAATTTGAAAATTAGTGCACAGCTTAGGGTAATTTGGGAAATGGAGTAATCATGTTCAGCACGTGCTTGTATCCGAGGTAAGACGGAGTATGTTCAAACGCTAAACAAATAAGTGCGGGCTTGTATCTCGCATTTTGTTAAATACGTATGAAGGGTACGCATAAAATTATAAGAGGAGTAAATTAGTAAACTATCGAAACTGTAAGGGCTAAAAACGCATAAATTATATCTTTCGGCTCCCAGGATGCCCTAATTAAGGGTTTATGAGATATTTAAGCCAGGTCGAGTTCTCTTCAGCCTCCAGCCTCAACCCTGTTACCCTATTTTCGCCAGCTCCGATTATCGACAATGGTAATGTCTCTTTCTATTTCTCCTCAAACCCGTTTTCAGTTTGTGAAGTTCATATTGTTTATTCATTGTTTCCATATGATTGCCAATATTGTCATTACAATGTTTCGTCTGTTTTTATTTCTTTTGTGCTTAAAAAAAAGATGGCATCTTTGTTCTAATTTTGATCACTGGTTTTAACCCATATGAAAAGTTTTTTGGTAAAATATGCTCCATTTGATGTCATGCATGCTATTTCAAGGGTATAATCTATTTTATTAATTTCTAAAAGATAAGTATGTCTTCTTCCGTCTTTTTTAAGTGTGTTCATTTTTACTCATTTGCAAATTAAAATAAAAATCAAAATAAATTATATTTGAGACAATAATATATTTGAATAGATAAAAAAGTCAAATTAAAAGCTTTGACACATACTTTGTAGTAAAAAGAGAATGGAAAATAATAAGCATTTTGAGTGATAATGATATAATGGATAATTTCATTTCAAATTTCTTAAAATGACATTTAATAAGAGATAAAAGAAATTGTCAAAGTATGACTTAAAGAGAGCGGAGATAATATTAATGATTAAAGTTTAGAATTTAATAATTTTGGACGAAAAGTTGAATTTAGTAAGAGAAGATGGTGTAAAAATACAATAACCTCCTAAGTATGCACTAAATTATCTTATTACTGCAGCATGCTACTACTAGTCAAGTGTGGTTAGCTTAAACCAAAAGCACAACACAAAAATGATGTTGAACGAGATACAGCTATGAATCAACGTGAGGTTTTTGCCTTCAGCTTACATCAAGGAATCATAATTGCCGTCTAAAGCACCCTTTATGTGAAAATCTGCCGATTTAGAATCGGAAGCAGATTGAACCAAACCATGGACCGAATTATATATTCTGTCAATTTCTGAGTCGAAAATATTGTGGCTCGCTCCTGAGCCAGAACCAAACCAGAGCACAACCGAACTGGTCAATGTGGTACCGCTTCGGAATAAAAAATTTTACGATTTCATTTCGATTTCGATTCTTATTTTAGGTTATAATAATTAGAAAATATATTTGATCACATGTGTCATTTTGATTGAGGGAGCATGGTGTTATCCGCTCTCTAGACAGCAAACAAATATTGTCCATTTAAAGCAGTAAACTGTCGATTCTGACCCGAACCATCGCCGTACTTCCAGACGGTTTGAATTTGACCATAATCAATCCAGTCCGGTTCATGATTCAAAAAGTCAAATCCGTCTTGAACCACTGCTAGATTTTATTTTATTTTTTTGAAGCAGGCAAGAAGATTATCAGCAATGCACAATTTTTTTCTTTTTCCTAATGAAGTGGTGTACTACTATGAGTTGAGAATAATGTGCAAATGAATATATGGATCAAATTGAACGCATTCCAAAGCATAGGGGTCAATTCGTCAAAATAGAAATCATAGGGGTAAATTTGTACAAAATAAAAATATAGACATTTTCATTTTGCAGGAAAACAGACTTACACGTTAAGAATTGACACTTTTTAAACATTGACCCATTCTGTTGAGCTTGCAAGTGATGGCCTCTTCAAGAAAGGTTGTTGTATTAGCTGAGCAGCAGCAGTTGGTCGATCTTTAGAATTAACTTAGAGGTATTGAAGGATAAAATCTCAAGCGTCCATCAATAAAGAATCAGAAATCGGAAGAAGTTCACCATATTCGATCCCGAATGTTGTTTGAAATTATAAAATACACATAAAAAATACTTAGAAAACATAAAAAGAACAAATCTTATGCTGCTGAGACTCCCCGCTTTTTGGATATAAGAGAGAGGATGTTGTACATAACCAAGAAATATTTATCTCATACCAAAAATAGTAGAAAATAAGATAGATAGTTACCCCTTCCAAGTGAGAGTAGTATGGAGGTTGACCCGTTAACAATTCTAGTACGGTACAACCAAGGCTCCATATATCAGCTCCAAGTCCACAGCCACGATTACTAAGTTTAACAACCTACAAATTTGAATAACTGACTTTATCAAAATGGCAGTGGTGCAGAATAAGAATTCATCAGTCAGTTCAAAACATAATTGTTAATAACGTGCGTTATGTTTTTAACATTACGTCACAAGGTCGATCCCAACGTAATCGTTAATCACAGGGCACTTGAATATGTAACGTGCATTATACACTGCATTATGATATACATTGCATTATAGGCATAAGGCACTTGAGTCTGCAACGTGCATTATACATTGCATTACGATATACGTACGTTACTTTATTTTTCTCGAATTTTGGTATAAAACCGATCTAACTTCAAATAAAACTGGTTCAATTTTCAATTCAATTGAACCGAATTTGCTGGGCTCAAAATCTAATTAAAATACCTAACTTTCTTTTAATATCACCCTTATTCGTTTCAAAAATTTGAAAAACATATGTGTTATTAATTATTATGCATTATGACAACTCTGGTTCAGAGTAAGAATTTGTCAAGCACTATAGGAAATGGAGGCATGGCTAATGAAATTTTTAAGATTTTCAAAGGGGAAACAAACCTCAGGAGCCATCCAGTAAGGACTTCCTTTAGAGGACCTGACATCATTCATTGCCTGAGAAGATTAAAAAACATGTGATGAAACATTTCAGTTTAGCATAGAAAGACAAGAGAAAGCAAGAAAAAGGGAAGGAGAGATGGCAAATGAAGTTATACCTTAGCCAGCCCAAAATCAGCAAGTTTCACAGATCCATTTGCATCCACTAATATATTGGCACATTTGATATCCCTTGAAAATGGAAAAGAATTAGAATAAAGCACATCTCCAAAATTAATTTAAACTATAAAATAAGATGGTTAAAATTATAAGATGCATTACCTGTGAATAACTTTCCGATCATGAAGATACTTCAAACCACTCAAAATTTGCCTCGTGTATGCAGAAACTTGAGAATCTCTCAAGTTGTATTTTTGATAAAGACTTAACAAAGAGCCCTTGGTAACAAGCTCGAGGAAGATATAAAGTTTTGATTCATCCTGGAAATCATAAGATGAATCAGTAATGTATAATAAGTATATATGACTTAGATGGTAATTCTTTTACATAGCATATACAGCTAAAGCTCATCCAATGACAGAATGCAGGGAATTGTTTCTACGTTCATTGACAGCTAATATTGCTCAGAATATCATTTTTTTTATCCGGTTTCAATCTTTTATCATGCCAAGAAAAACAGATATTCAGATTCATAAAGTATCTTTGTATACCTTCTCCGTGCCAAGATACTGAACTATGTTTTCATGTTTAAACTCACTTAGCAAAGAAATCTCCTGTGCCAAGAAACAGTGCGTTAGAGAGAATCAAATCCGCAGGATCTTAAAGAGGCAGGTTCGAAAAGAAAAAACATTTGAGTGTGTTGCACTTTTCTTTAGTTTGACAAGAGTAATCACCAACCTGTTGAAGCTGCAATATGCTTTGCCTGCCTTGGTTTCCTTGATCCAACAAAGAAACCTCTTTAACAGCGAAAAATTCTACCTCACTGTCCAGAGAAAGAGGGAAAATCAGACAAAGAATGGACAAATCAGAAATAACTCTAGTCTAAACTAACGGTCATGACTTTATACTCCTATACATTAATTAAACATATTGCAGCCGTGCTAAAATGCTTCAAGGATACTTACTTTTAACTAGCTCACTCAGGAAAAAGAAAACATTCATTAGAAGTAATAATTAATCCATTTCCTAAGCAACTCAAACTCAGAGAGGACTGAATAAATGAACTTCGTAATGGCCTCATACACAGTTCCGAAATATCCACTTCTTAAATGTTGACCTTTCTGCCACATTGAATTAATATTCAGTATCGGTCGATCTAACTCGTTCTTCTGTAAATCGCTCACTATTTCTTGAATAATGTCCGCCTCCTCCCTGCAAATCAAATCAAAATTAAATAGAGTATATTACTACATCTGTTGCTTGCATCATATCAAGATACTTATAAAACTAAAAGGAGTGATTGATCCTTCTCACATATCAATCACCTGTCATTCCAATCCATCCTCTAATATCAGTAAGTTCCTTAAGAGCAGCCTTCCAGTTTTGGATCTTGCACCTGTCAAACTCCAATTCATGCATAGCAAACATTTTTGCAAAAGTCCCATCATGCCACCTCCTAACATGAGACGAATCGACTTTGTAGAAAACTGGTAAGACAATATGCTGAGAGGTTGTTCTCCTATTTTCCATAATCATGACAAGCTTGTCAAGACACCAAGTTGAAGATGCATAGTTTTTTTATATAACTATGATGGAGACTTTGGATTGTTTAATTGCTTCTTCAATTTCAACCTTCTTAATAGCTGCTGCTTCTTCCCCTCCTCCTCTAACAATTTCTTCTTCATCGTCTCTGTAAGTATGAATTCCTGCTTGTTTAAAGATGGCTGGTTAAAAACTAAAGATGGCTGGTAAAAGTTTTTACCCGAATCTGAACCTCGAAAACTCAAGAAAACAGGTAACTGCATCGAGACGCTGACGCGTAGGAAGATTCATCGCCCTTTGCCATTGTGTAGAAAACACACACAAAATGAAAAAGGAAAGCTAAATGTCAAGAGAGGAGGCAGCAAATATTATTATTATTATTATCTGTATGAATCAAAAAGATTAGTCCTGAATAGTAGCACTACACACAATTGTATATTTGTATTGTTTGTAGGCTCATAATCTTATAATCTTAATATGGGATGGTCTGACTTACATAACAGGCCGAAGGCAAAACCAAGATGACAATCACAAAGCTTCGAATTAAGAGAACTAGAAGGAAAGGTAGGAGAGCTTATTAATTACTACATCAAAGCAATTTCCTAGAAATAGAGAAAAGAGAGACACAACTTGCTAAGGAGAGGGATAATCACACTAGAAGTGTGGCTACGGTCCTGTTCACGATTCTCAAATTTATGGAATCGAACCGGAACCGTAAATTTTATAGAACCGAACTGAACCGTTAATTTTTGAATCTGAATATTGACAATGGTAACGTCTCTCTTTCTATTTCTCCTCAAACCCGTTTTCAGTTTGTGAAGTTCTTATTGTTTCCCATATGAATGTCAATATTGACAATGTTTGGTCTGTTATTTCTTTTGAGCTTAAAGATGGCATCTTTGTTCTAATTTTTATCACTGGTTCTAACCCCATATGAAAAGTTTTTGGTAAACATGCCTGCATTTGAAGTCATGCGTGCTAATTTTCAAGGATTAACCATATAAGATTAGTTTATTTTCCCCGTGTAGCATCCTGAAATTATGTTTTTTTGGTAAATACTTGTTTCTTACGAGTGATGGTATATGTTTTCTTACTTAATTACAAGCATATGTTAAAGACCTAAATCGCATATTTTACTTCAAGCATCATCAAGGCAAATACAAGGTAACTTATAAACCAGCTCCTTGAATTTATGTGATTCCCAACCAGGACCAAAACAAATATAGTACCCTAAAATATTGTTTCGTCGTCCAATTTGTATCCTTTTCTACATTCATTTTAGCCACTATATGTGCTTTGCTTGCTGTCCTGATTGTGTGCTTTTTCTTTTCAAATGCTTCTTTCTTAACACTTATAATTAATAATACTCTAACAAAGATGTAGTTGCTAAAATCATATATGCTAGTATTAATAATAGCGATATAGTTTTAGCAGCTGCTGATTACAAAAACCATGGAACAGGTAGATAGAAGATCTTCTCGATATCTCAATACATTGTAAGATACTATATATCTCCATTCGAAATATATAGTTGATTGACAAGCATTTGAGAGCTACTAAGTAGTATTATATATATTTTTCTGAACACATATGATTATTGTTGGAAGAGGTTGTTTAGCTGATTCGGCAACAATTCATTGAAGGTTTGATTTGCTTGGAATAGAAGAAATTGCTAGAAGAAGAAGAAAGAGAAAGCTTGCAGCTGGTAAAAAGCAAGAATTCAATGGAGAAAGCCGTGAAGGAAGGAATCAAAATCTTTGTGGAAGTTCTTCTAAAGGAATTGAAGCTGTCTAAAGGCAATGGATGCAAGATTGGGTCGATTAGAAATAATGCAGAGAAGATTGAAGAAGAATCTGCATTTGTATCTATCAAGGATGAAATGGCACATTGGAAAGAAGACAAGGACCTTGTCAACTCTGCACAAAAACTTGGGGACTATGCTGACTTTTTTGAAACTCTTCCAATCAGAAACACAAATGACATTTGTCGGACCGACCGGAGCATAGTCGGAGCTCGGGCGACATATCGGAATGCTCGGGAAGAGGTCGACAACAATGCTTCATTGAGTAATTCACCTGCAATTTCCTGGATTGAAAATCCCCAAATCGAAGGTTAGGGTTTCTCATTTTAGTAATGCTACGGTGTTTTCAAGTTTCTATTTTAGTCTCCGTCAAGAATAAAACTAGGGTTTAGTCGTAAATTCGTTGTAGTTGATCAAAACAATCGATTCAAAGCTCTAGATTCACTTTAATGGATGATGCGAATCGAATGGTTAAGTCAATTTCATCGATTATTTAGTAAAGAATAAAATGTCTGCTCAAGTTGTCGATTGTTCATCATGATCTACTTGTGAATTGGGAATTTCTACTACAAGTCTGTTGTTAGCTGGTTTTTTGATTCAGAAAGCACACATTGGTGTTTATGAAGATGTTTGTATGCAAACTTTGTGATGGAAGAGCTCAAAAATGATCATGGTGTCAAATGCGGCTAGTTTAGCTTATTTTTTGCACTTTTGATTCAAGTTTTTGTTTAAGTTGATGAAATGAAGAAGTTTTTGTTGAAAAAGATCAGTTTTAGTATAGTAGAAGTTTCTGCAATGGTTCTATGTCATTTGAAGTTCTGAATCAAAAGTCAAGTACAAAGTCAACCATTGGCCTATTGTGTTTGTTCTTCTGCAAATTCAAGTTTCAGTTACGGTTATAGTGAAGTTTCTATTCAGTCCTTTGTAGCATCATTTGAAGATTAAAGGAAAGCTTATGAAGTAAAATGCAAGCAAAACACAGTCGTTTTTAGCATTTTGGCAGATTTGTGTAGAAGTGGTCCCAAAAGTACTTTTATGCTTTTCCTACATGTAATTTCATTTTTCCAGAAATTTGTAAAAGACTTATGACGTCTAGGTTAGTTAGAGATCACTATATAAGGTCTCTAACTTTCCTTTTTCGATTATGAGCTTTAGTTGAATGAAAAATCAAATTTAGAAAATTCCATTAAAGTTCATCATTTATTTTTTCAGTTTTCAAATTACCTTTATTTTGGTTGCATTGGTTTTGAGTGATTACCTTAGTACTAAATCGAACCTAAATTAGTTTATTAGGATCCAAACACTTTAGATATCTAAGTTTAGCCTCAGATTAGATTCAAATCTTTGCACAAATTCGATTATCATCTATTCAGTTACAAGATCTTAGTTTTGTTACTTGTTTGTTCTTGTTTTCATTGTATTTTGATCTTTGTGCTTGTGATCTCTCCTGGTTGGGATTACGTGTGCATCAACTGGTATCCAGAGCCTTAGATTATCGGTCTTGGGAGAAAAAAGTGAAGAAGATGGCTTTAGCTTTACCAAATACAAGGAGATGGAAACAGGATAGAGAAATTTAAAGGTAATGATTTTGATATGTGGTCGGTTGTAGCTAGAGATAATTTAGATACTTGTAGGTTGGTTGAATGTAGTAGAAAATGGTGTTTTTGATGTTAGCTGAGGAGTAGAAGCCTACTGAGGCTCGAAGAAAAGAAGAAATGATGATTTAGAGAAGGATAAAAGAGCACAAATATGGATTAGGAGTGTGATTGATCTTAGTGTGCTTAGGAAAGTGGTAGGATGCAAATCTGCCAAAGAAATGTGGGATACATTGAAGTTAGAGTATGAGGGAACTATCTTGAGTAGGAGAATTAGATCTAAGAAAGTTGAAAAAATGTTTGATGACTATAGGATGAGAGATGAAGAAGCTGTTAGTGGAGCTAGGACTAGGATAATGGAGATTTTGCAGCAAATGAAGCTTTATAATATAGCTTGGGATGAAGAAAAGCTAATAGATAGGTTGTTGGAGAGAATGCCAAGGAGGTTTGAGTCTATTATCTCAGCTTTAGATAGGGAGTTCAATAAGGATCCAGAGTTGGTGAGTTTAGAGGAGTTCTTCAATGCATTGGAGATTCATGA
Organism: Oxalis stricta; assembly: GCA_024708375.1. Classification (NCBI taxonomy): domain Eukaryota; kingdom Viridiplantae; phylum Streptophyta; class Magnoliopsida; order Oxalidales; family Oxalidaceae; genus Oxalis; species Oxalis stricta. The sequence goes on along the minus strand of JANIEQ010001468.1, from coordinate 1,367 downwards.
GAGCAGATATGGGATTAAGGAGGAGAAAGAAGAAGCTGCAACATTCAAGAGTGAGAGATTTAGACAATTGCAGATACCACCAATCACCATACCAGCTAATGAGTACCAGTCAAGCCAAGAAACCAATCCTGGAAGCTCTCAAACTGTCAACCAAGCACAACAAGTCCAAGTCCAGCCTGTTGCAGGACAAATGATGCAGCAACAAATGCCACAAACCTATCCAACCTACCAAAACACCTCATACCAGCCTAACCAAGCTTACCAGAACCAATCCTACCAACCAAACTACCAAAGACCACCAAACCAAACCATATCAAAACCAATTTTACCAACAGAATCAACCATGGAGGCCTAGAGGAAGAGGTTTCAACAACTTTCAGGGACAAAGGCCACAAAATTGGGAAAGTTTTCCTGAATGCAGACATTGCAAGAAGCACAATCACTCGAAGAAAGCTATTTTTGGCATGAAATGGCCATTTGTAGCTATTATGGGAAGAAAGGTCACACAGATACAGTTTGCTACAATAGATGGTGTGATGATCAACAGAATCCACAGAGTAGACAGTTTGGAAGGTTGCCACCAATCCATCCATTGTAGAGGCAAAATCAACAATACCAACATCCAAGTCGAATGCAAACTTCACTCCACTTGGACAATCTCAACAACAACAGACTGCAACAACACAATATCAAGCAAACTATGCTTCAACACCACACATTCAACAATGGCAAGCTCCAATGAACCAAATGCCTTACCCTACAACACAAGCCATCACAAGATATCCACCAATGCCTCAAATAGCCTATCACCAAACCTGTCCAAGCCCAACCAACCTCGCAACCAATCCTGGAACACCTACAAACCAACAAAATATCCCAAACACACAAACACAAGAACCTGGAAGCTCTCAAAGCAGTCAGAAAAGTGAAACTAACATTGAAGAAAGTGCATTTGTGGTGGAAAGTTGTTCTGTTGGAAGAGTAGAAGAAAGGAAGAATACTTGGATCATAGATAGTGGTTGCTCAAACCACATGACCATGAAGGAAGAAGTATTTGTGGAAAAGAAATCAAATGTGGTGGCTGCAGATCAAGTTTGGACAATGGTGAAATGGTACATGTGGAAGGAAAAGGAATTGTGGAGCTAGAAACAAAAGCTGGTAAGTCCATTCTTGAAGATGTCTATCTTATTCCTGAATTGGATCAAAATCTGATTAGTGTAGGACAATTGTTGGAGAAGAAATATGATGTTTATTTTGAAGATGAAGAATGTCTGATATTCAATGCTAAAAGGGATTTAGTCCACAGAGTTCCACGAGTCAATAGAATGTTCAAAATCAGAATGGAAGATGTTGAAGGTGCATTCTAT
>JANIEQ010001464.1:0-31454 GCA_024708375.1 Oxalis stricta | reverse complement strand
ACAGTGGCTTTTTTAAGCAACTAACTTTAAGTCTATTAGCTGACTCCACTTGGTTTTAAGGTTTTTAAGGTCATCGATAATCGGCTGATCCCTTTCAATCTTATTGCTAACACATTGTCTTTCAAGAAAATAAACATTTGGGAGAGTCTTTGCTTACTTCCTTATGCATAATTTGCAACAAAGGAAGGAAACATTGTTGTATCTGGGTTTTGTAGTTCTATGTTGGGCATCTTTGATATGGAAGGATTTATGTAAGAAGAAGAGCGTACCGTGAGAGAGGAAGGAATTCGCAAGCTCAGCTCTAAGCTTATCTTCTTCTTATTATTACTAATTTTGTTCATCTTTTATGATCTATCGCAACAACTCCAATCAATTGAAGAACAAAGTCGGTAATGGTGAGCTGAATCTTCGCGTAGTTCGCGCGCCTAGGGATTGAGTTCTCCAACGGAATGGCCGTGATAAACGGAGGTAAACACTCCGGTGAAGCTGACGGCCGACGGGCGGTGGTTTGTTCGTGGTGGTGAACAGGAGTAGTGAGAAGTGCTTCCGATTCAAGTCGTGACTGGCTCTTTCAGATGCTTTGCGGGAAGACTGAAGAATTCTTCAAAAACGCAACGTTTTAAGAACTGGTAAAAAAAAAAGCTGTTTCCCAAGAAAAAAGTCAATATTACCCTTTAAATTCAGATTGTATACATGCATACCCTCTCAATTGCATTCTGCCAAAAGTTTATTTTGATTATCGATTGTCAGTTTTTCATGATATAATTATTGATCCATCCATACCATTTCGATCGACACATGATCGATCTAAATCAATTGCACGTGTAACATCAATTTTTTTTCTCATTACTCCTATTTTCTCTCCTCGAATGTCATATGCTAGTATTTAGTACTCATAAAGTCATAATCCATAACACATTTTTGGGGATAACATGTGAATACTGAATACAGATCTCTGTAATTATTGATTTTTCAAGAACTAATTATTTTACTTTTTTTTTTTTTTACAGGGTTCGATCCACTTCACAATTTTTTTTCTACGAAATATATATACTAGATTCTACCCATTGTAATATTTGAAAATATTATCATGTAATGCATCAACAATATCTTACCTCGATCGACTAGGTGAGTCGATGATTTTAATATCAAATATTTTTATATTTTTAAAATTAAAATCAACTTTCAATCGATCGACAATCATATACAAGTTATTTATTTCAATTTTTATATCATATACAAGTTATTTATTTCAATTTTTATGATAACCATTTTATCCCACTTATCGAACCTTTATCGGTTACCGATAAAGTCTAGTGTCCTTAGCTAGAATAACTACCTTTACTACTCCTCAACCAGGCTCGAGTCAAGCTTCCGAACTACGGCCCATAAACCCTCCGTAGCCCAACCCGTGTCATGACAACCCTTCTAGGCATTCCGTAGAACCAGCCTGGATTCCTATCGTGAGTTCCATCGAACTCGGGAATCGATTTATGTATTTATCGAGTTTCCCACATGTGGTTACATGTAATAGTAATTTATTATAAATCTTTACGTACATTTATCCGCTTAATTTATTTAGAATTATTTTGGATATTTTCTCCCAAATTATATATATGCTAGTTCATAATATTTTCCCAAAATATATATATAAATTTCAATATATATATATATAATATCTGATAAAACAACCAATCCTAGGTAGCTATTATATATATTATATACAAACAATATGCATGAAGTACATAATAAAAATATAAGCGCCTCCTATAATTAACGGCCTACTCACGAGATTTTATCATAAACGTTGAATTAAATTTTTACAGGTAAATCGAATAGTTGGGAAGTTCAGTGGGACTAGTAATAAGATCTCATACGGAGACCGAGGTAGATTACTCCACGACCTCGAGCGAGCATAGTATTTATCTTCATTAAATAACCCATCTAGGCGGCACTTGTCGCCGAAGTGTAGTATCTTACACTTAACCGGCATGTTATTATTATTTATAAATTTATATGTAAAAACTTAATTATGTTTTAGTATCTTATGGAGATGATAAAACTCGAATAAAGATTTATTTGCTAAAATTGATAAGTATTAAAAACGAAACTCCCGACGCCCCTCGAGTGCTCTCCCGTCCCTTAGAGGGAAATCACTAGGGGTGTCACAATTTTAATATCGAGTCCAGAGTTAAGTATCTTTTGGAAAAAAAATATTGGGTTATAGAATGATCATAGGAAAACATCTAGGAAAAATTAAGCTCGTGAGGTCACGTATCTAAGTTTTATATCCAAGCATGATCACTCACTTGGAGTAAGTGATTCACTTAGGGACAATCCCTGCTATGCGGTCATGATCGGTGCTAATATCGATAGACCCGGGTGCGACACATTCATTCGTGTCACATAAATTTGCTAAATGCATTACAATCCAACGTAGATCCTTGATAGTAAAGATTAGCGGTAGATGTCTCGGTGGGGGAGACGCTTACGGCAACGGAAGGATATCCAAATTGTCCCATCGAAGTGAATGGGAGGCACCTAGAGGCGAACTTGATACTACTACCCATAGGGATACCGATAAATGTCAAGATTGTTATTGGAGTGTGAGGAAAGACGGGCCATGTCGAAGAAATAAAGGTGAATTTATTTGCTATCAATGGAACAAGGACTAAATTATTCAAGTCGATCGATCCCACATTAGGTTAATGTATACACTTAAGTTGTATTCCAATTTAATAAATAAAGTAATACATAGATACGATTGACGTTCTCTTTATAATAATGAAAATCTTTGTAATTCTATTTTGAGTTCTTATGGTTTATGGATTCCGCTAGATATAAGATGTGTTGATGAGAGACATGTATGAACACAAGATGCGAACGTCAACGTCTATCTAAGATACAAACATTGACGTCCGCTCCGTAGTCTTTTGGAAGTAATAACTACTAATGTGTTGTTTTTTTCGAAAAGTATTCCTAAATGATTCATTGTGATGATAAAGTACCAATATTATTAATGAACTCCTTTCCCTCAGTTTACAATATAATTTCTTAAATAAAAAAGCTAACTAAGCAGTAATAAATCATAGCACGTTGTTTTCGTTATAGATGGAGGAGCATGCTGGTTGTTGTTATAGCTAGCCTGGAATCCGGAAACAGCATCGCTGAGAAAACACAGCAAACTGAGAGAAATGAAACATTTGATGATAATTTTTACAATGACTGAAAATTTTTCATGACAGTTTACATTGGAATAAGCCGAGAAAACACATTGTCAACAACTCTCTACCATGCTTTTCTATACACGAGGAATATCTCAGCAGAGCGAATACTCGCAATCAAGCAAACGGGAAAGTATCTCCTCACAGCTTGGCCGTTCTTGTGGTTCTGCCCAGCAATCTACAATCAAAAGTATCTTTTACATAAGTTGAAAGTAATGGAAAATTTTATGCTTCCCAAGAAAGTAAACAAATTTATGCTTCCTAAGAAAGTAAACAGATTTTTAATATCGTACCTGATATTAGCCTTCCCAGGGGACCTTCAGGAACATCCAATCGTGATCCTTCGTTAGCAACGGCATAAACCACCTGAGCCAAAAAAGAAAAGAAAAGAAACAATAGAGCAAGTGTTAGGGAAATGTACATAAAAAAATACTTCCTCGGGTTTGTCATCTTCTATGTATTACTCCCTGATGTTTTAAAATTCACCCTGTTTAATGTGAAAGACAAAATACCCTAGTGAAATTATAATATTTATTATAGTACCTTATACGCCTTATTTTATTATTTCAAGAAGAGAAAAAAGAAATTGACGGCAAGGGGGGAACATCACAGGGATACACGTAGTTTACGATAAAGTTCGAGGGGTTCTATGATATTTAAGTTAAAAGTATTAAGAGCATACCCCTCTCCGGCGGCACGCCTTCCCATGGTCTGCTAAGAGAGCAAAGCTCCCACATTATGACTCCAAAGCTAAAGATATCACATTTCTCGGTGAACGGTTCGTTGCGGATGAGTTCAGGAGCCATCCATTCAGGAGTGCCCGCAGAGGAGGAGTCTTTCATTCTTTCTTCGGACATTATCCTTGAGAGACCAAAATCGCATATCTTTACAGTCCAATGTTTGTTTACAAGACAGTTTGCGCTCTTTAGATCACGATGAACGATTTTCATCCTGTGTATGCACATCAGTCCCCTGTGAATATATTAACAGTCAGTCTCAGTTATTTATCGTTAAGTGAAAAACATTTCTATTTGTACAGAAAGAAACCAATAGAGAATTAACGAACCGGCATATATCACGCAATATTTTAAGTCTCCTCCGCCAGCTAAGCTTTTTTCTTATAACCACTTGTATGGATCAAATAGTACAAGGATCCCATCTCCATATATTCAGTGATCATTGACAATCTTGGAGGTTTCGTGCATGCTCCCAAAAATAAAATGACTGCAAAAACATCACCCCTTCAACTTAACCAACATGCTGACAAAATTTGTTTAATAAAAGAAATCTCAAAGACACGTTCATCTATTCGTTCTGTTTAATGAACTTTATTCAATGTCATACGAATATGTTTTCACATGATAATATATACACTGGCATAAAATTAAACATGAATAGGAGAAGGAATTACCATTAGGATGTCGAAGCCGGCTGGAGGCAGGAACGAAAACAAAGAAGATGATCAGAAAGGCACATGGTTAAGATAAACGAACCAATCTGACCAATCTCTGAAAATGAACAAGAGAAGGAAGAAAATCACATATTGTCAAGAAGATACCTAAGAATGGATATTTCATTGCAGAAATCTTCCACGTTCTCAACGGTCAAATCTTGCTCCAAAAACACCTTGATCGCAACATCAGTTCCATTCCATATCCCACGGAAAACTTCTCCAAAAAACCCTAAACATGAATGGTACAAGAAGATGCATATAAAATTCATCAAGAAATTACAAGAAACTGAATCATTTGATAACTGTGGAATGATGGCATCTTTCACATTTATTAGATACAGAAAACCGTAAAGATTGCAAATATAGCTGAAACTTGTGACATCTAAGAGCTTACCGATCCCAACACGAGTCCCAACAGTTAATTCTGAGAAGTCAATATTCCATTCTTGGAATGGTAATAGAGATTTATTGTTGAACATGGTAGACTCGAGAACTTTGTTCCAAGTTGCTTCCATTCCATCCTTCCCTGCATAGCCTGGAGATCTTCTCTCAGAATTCTGACTTCTGTATTGATGAGGCGATGATGGTAACGATATTGCCTTTTGAGAATTTAATTGCTCCCTTGAATGATTGAACACTCCAGAACTCCCAACCGAGAGTTCATGACCATGAAAACCAAACTTCGAGACCTAATAATGATATGAACAGTTATAATGACGATATAAAGATATAAAAAGAAAACCAAGAAAAGAACGCTATCACTTATTTCTGATTTGAAAATTCAAGTTGCTAGCAAGTTTGAGGGCACTGCCACGACTATCAGAAATAATTATGAGCCTAATCAATATATACATACAAAGGGCAAACCCCGGTGCGCTAAGGGCTCCCCGCTTTGGGGGGTATGGGGGAGGATGTCGTAGTACGCAGCCTTCCCCTTGCAATTGCAAAGAGGCTGTTTCCGTGACTCGAACCCGTGACCTCCAGGCCACAAAGGAGCAACCTTAACCGGTTGCGCCAAGGCTCGCCCTCTAATCAATATATACATACAGATTTACAAAAACAAAACCAAACTAACATAATTATTGGAAACACTGTGAGCAACATGACTCCAAATAATTTCACATAGGTTCTGAATGAATGTAAATTGATCATTATCACCAAAATACTACTTGAACACTACAGCCGTACATGTCAAAGCAAACAAAACTGAAGACCATGTAGCAGTTTCTGACATCATGCGCAGAAGAAGGTGCACAAAAAATGAACAGCTATATTTTTTTTCTTCCACGAAATACGAGGTGGGAGTAAGAATCTGTCCAAAGTTAAAAAGGATTTAAGAAGAGTACATTTTTGTGCTCTGAATTATTGCTTCTGTCATTTTCATCCCCTTGTTCCCTCAACAGGCGATTCTGTTTCAGGGTTTCATTCATCGCTCGAACAGCCCTGAAATAGTTGTGATGCCATGCATTTTAATAGTAACTTATAAAAAACAAAGGTTTTAAATAGAACATAGCAGAGAGATTTCTATTTAGAAACTATAACCCATGAGACTAATTAGAAAATAATCATTCCTAAATTTACATTCCTGCTGAAGTTAAACAAGGCAAAGATAACTGACATCAAGTGTTCTGCTGACTACAAAACAAGATGAACATATGTTTTTCTCAAAATAATACCAACATTACGATATCATCGCCGATCTCTGGAGTAATGCTAATGCTTCTTCTTCTCATTCTGCGGGCTTCTGATTTTGACATTCCCACTGACCTGTAACTGTAGTTTACATTGCATAAATACAGAAGCTAAAGACGAACCACATAATATCATCTTTCATCAATAATGTTAAAAAGGAAAATCATGAGAGGTACAAACCTTGATGAGGATGCATCATCACCATAATCTCTCAGAGAATTTTTATCACCGCTCAGCATGGACCTGCCACGTGCTCTAAATGAAGGATGTTCTGGACTGCAGCCAAATGCACAAAAAAATAATTATATAGTTCAAATAACATACACTCAAATTCAGGCAAACAGAATAGGTAAAACATATGACATAAGTTGGATGCTAACAGCAAATAGAAAAGATGAATATTGTTCCTCAAAAATAAAACAACCAGCCAACATATACACAGAATTCAAGAATAACTTAGCACAATTCCCTGCACCCTAATTTACATTTCTATTTATCAACTAGGAAGTATCTATCTACATTAGCATCAATGGCCATTTGCATTTCATAGTTTCAAGGGTTACAAAAGTAACAAGAGCCCTTCACCCTCCACCTCAATATTCAAGGTCATGCAAAATGACAACATATACGGATGAACTTTGAACTAATTTTAGGGAATTTATTATCATGGAAAAGTGGCGATTCATAATTCAAGCAGACAATCTAATGAGCATGTTATTATAATACAGAAATGGGCAAAGGAAAAACCTGGAACTGGCAGTTCGCTGCTCAGCAATGACTTTTCTCCGGCTACGTCTCCAAAAGGTTGCTGCAATATTGGGTTCGCTGTGGGACAAACTGAAGAATTAAAAAATACATAATTGTCATGCCATGGTTGTCGTATGATAATCACATAGGTTGCAAGAATAAAATATCAAAGGGTCAAATGGAAAGGTGCAATGTTACCTTAGATTTCCGTCAATAGAAGAACTAGATCTTATCATTAAATTTCGCAGTGCAGGACCAGATCCTTCTAACTTCCTATAGAACTGAAGACCCTCATCTTTTCCGGAACTGTATCAAAAATGCCACCCAAAGACGAATTAACATTGGCTCAAAAGTCAGTTATATGCTTCTTCATAACTAAATCAAAAGTCTATGACAAACCTGTCAAGATCCACTCTCTCTGTAAATCCATATAGCGGACTGTTTGGCTCCAGTGGTGAATCACAGGAGTCATTTTCGGCAGAATCACTCTCACCTGCGGCTGAGATATGGGTCATAAAGATTGCCTTGGTTGATCGTGGTATCAATTGACCAGGGAATCGCATCAGATCAACTAACAATTCCACAGAATTTAGTACAACTAGCACCGACATATGCTTTTCAGAATCCATGCCCTCAGCGGTGCCATCATTTGGTAAGCCCTGATGAAATTAAAAACAAATAAATGGCAAATAGATGAAGAACAAAACAATTAACAATTGTACGTACTACCATGAAGTAGAACATTACCACCATTAGCTTGCTTTCAAGACCTGCAGTATCTGCTAGAACTTTGAATAAGATAGCCCGTGGACGGCAAGAACCACTCCTTATCTGGCCAAGCGTCTGGATACTTCGATTGTCAAACACATGGGACGTCTCCTCTAGTGCAGCTTTTGCTGGACTTTCCACATTAGGCCGCTTATAAAAGTCAGATACCTGGACAAGTAGCACATATCACAAAACAAGAAACGCATTCCAGAATTGTGAAAGGAAAAAGGTACTAATCAGACAGAAGAAAAACTTTACGAACCTCAACCAGAAAATTCATAACTCTGAATTTCAATAGCATCACTAGAAAATTATGCACTGGACAATTAAAAACATCTAAAATGGAAATGGAACGAATATTTGGTCAATAATAGCTTTGAGAAGTGAGACCTTAAAGCATTTGCCAGATGTAAATTCTATTTATTCATACAACATGAAAGACTGCAAGATATTGCAAATGTAGAGCAGGCAATTGCCAGCACAAGTCCAAATCTAAAGGATAAGGAGTAAGTAAAACAGAGAACGATACTTGCAAACTAGATAACCATATAATAAACCAATATTTAAAAATGTATAATACTAATAACACACTGACTGCAGAGAAAGGGACTATTATGTTCGTACCAATCCAGCAATCTTTTTATCATTGCCGCTGGATTTGAGCTCAATCCTTTAACCAATGCCACAATCAATTGCTTCAGCATAGATAATTTTTTATCTTTTTTGGAATCCACAAGTATCACATCAGCTCTAAAACCCTCCGACCCCAAAGCCTGAAGCTCTTCGAGAGTAGGAATACATTCAGAATGCTCCTTGAGCCTCTTATCCTAAAAGAGAATTATGATAATTAAACCATAAAATAAAATATATGACAAGCCAAAAATAAATGACAAAAGATCGGGTAAAAGGAAAGAGCTAGAAAAAGGTTCCTGATTGAAATTAAATCAAAAAGGCAGAACTTAGCGCAGTTTCCTTATAGTACTTACATCCGGTTCTCAATTCACCAAGAGCACAATCGTACGACTCTTTAGCAAATTAAAGTACATGCAATTTTCTGTGAGAATCGGATGCAGGTATGTATGAAACTGTAAGTTTTGTCAAACAAAAAATATGGCATACAATTGATAAAAATGTGATTTCTAAGAAAATATCTAAGACCAAGTTCAAGACTTCAAATTGACAATTACTAGAGTCAAAAATTGTTCCAGAAATTGTTCAGAAAAATTCAAAACCTAGAGATAGTCTTCAAACAGTTCTACCAGCCCCCTTCTAGCCACTCAATATTTTTCAAACCACAAATTTTAAATTCTGAATCTATCTTCTATGTATAAATCCTTCGTTTTATTCACAAACAAATGCCGTTCAGTCAATTCAAAAACTTAGGCTTAACGTAAATATCTTTCACCAAATTGAACAAAATTTAAGTAGTACCAACTGAGGACTGAAAAATGAATCAGATGAACCAATATGAATAGTCTATATATAATTTATTTGTGTGCGAATGAGTTGTAAGTTATTCATATTATTCATTTCCACCCCTAAAAATCATGCCATTATTGAAGCTGGAGAAACAAAGAATAATTCTCACCGGGATGACAGAGTAAAAGCCATTTGGTATTGGCTCCGAGAGCATTCCAGTGCTCCAGAGAATTTGAGAAGCTGTCTGAGGACACACTCCATCTTGCTCGAAATTTCTTGGTGATTCTCTATTACTTAAAGATTCTTCCTGAGAGCTTATGGAAACAGAGTCAAACTTTTCCATGAACTCTGAAGTCCACCATGTACTATTAGAAGCTCCATGCTCTGATGGCCCAGCATCATCTCGAGTCTCTTCCATTTCCTTATATATTTGTGGTGCAGAACTTACCTTGGGTTCCTTCCATACTTACATCTTTTTCAATCAATAAAACTCTTATACAACAAACATTCCTTTGGTCTAACTTTCTGTAAGCTGGAGGATATAGGCCCTGCAAAATTAAAATCTTAAGATCAGCAAACTCAATTGAAGAAATCCTCAGCATCTAGCAGTCGGAAAAGTAGCAGGATGCGTAACCAGGCCATGTATCAATTCATAAAGGATCCAATGCAAGCCCCTCAAAAGCTCAAGCTGAAGATGGATATTTTTACAAACTAAGAAGTTTGTGCAAGACCAAATGCGTTGCCCGACCAACATAGAGACAAGAACTTAAGCAAACTACAAAACATAAATGGTATCTGATTCAATAATGTATGTGGCCGTTGGAAAGACATAGGAGAAACAGAAAACACGTAGAAAAACCCAGGAGCCCACAAGTCGCTAACATGGGTACTGTATGATCAGAAATCGCAACCTTTTGTCAATGAGCAAGAAACTAAAGGAGAGGGTTGGTTGAAAAAGAAAGATGATGAGTTTCAATATCAAAATTCCAAGACGAGTGGTTCTTCAATTATAGGAAAGAAAGACATCAGTCATCAGAAACCAACCTAAAAGTATCTCCCTTGATGATGCACCAATGACAATCTAATCATGAGATAAGCATCTAAACCTACCAAGTTTCAGTTTCAGCTCACACAATGGCACTTCTTAGCTCCAAAGGGGAAAAAAAATCAAACCCAATTCGTAACATACATGAATTAAACCAAATAACAACAATACCAATAACAATCTTCCAAGAATCTTCAAAAACAGAAAGAACAATCTTATATATTACAAGCAGCAAACTTTGAAACTCGATCAAACAACTAACCAAAGATTTCACTAAAACTGATCTCATTCAAATCACTATTGAACTGGAAATTCGATAAATCCAATGCAAAACACAAGTATCGCAATCGAAATCGTAGTAAAAGAGAGCTAAAAGTTTAGCTTACAAATTGTATAGGATCAATCGAACGGAGAGCATTTTTTAGCGCCCAGTAGATCCAAGCAAGGATTCGAATCGCTAACCAATCACATTCGAAATCTCTTTCATTATAATAATGTTCATATCAAGAAAAAGAAAAACTGATTTCGATTTTGGTATGCTTTTCAAGTGTAAAGAGAAAGTGAAAGAAAGGATAAAAAAAAAGTATTTATATCAAATAGTGACGAAATATATAGTACGAGTACGTAATGGTAAAAATTTCATGATTAACTTTGTTTCAAATGTTACATTTTGACACCTGAACTTTTATCTGTTATGTTTGGCTACCTCTTAATCTTATGGCCTTATTAATTTTATTTGATTTAATTAAAAATTATTAAGAAAATTAATACTAAAAAATTGATGTAAATTACTACATGTGGTTTGCAATTTATAATTGGATTTACTAAAATATTTTGGTAAATTACACCAATATCGCCCGTTATACTCTCAAATTTGCAATCAACGCCTCCATTACCACTCCGCTGTTACTTTCGTTAAATGACGTTAGTTATAGCTGGCGTCATCAAAGCCAACTCGGCCAAATCTATGTAAATGGCTAAAGTAACCTTTGGCCAGAATTTTGTAAACGGCAAAAACAAACGTTCTCTTAACGGAATACAAATGTTGTTGGCATGCATTCTTCTTCATCTTCTTCCTCCTTTCAGTTTGAGAACCTCAATTCCCAATCAACAATGGCCAAGAAAGACCTTTCGTGTTATATTTATACACATTAATTACAGCCTCGACTCACTCAACGAGATGTAGGCTTGTTTAGGTGCTCTGCGAGTAGTAAGCTTGTTTAGGTGCTTCCGAGTTGTCGGGTTTTTTAAATGATATCCGAGTTGTAGGCTTATTCAAGTGATCTCGAGTCGAAAGCTAGTTTATATGCTTCCTGAGTTGTAGGATTGTTTTGATGATAACCGAGTTGTAGGCTTATTTAGATGTTATCCGAGTTGTATGCTTGTTTAGGTGTTACCCGTGTTGTAGGCTTGTTTAGCTATTTCCCGAGTTGTAGGCTTATTAAAATGATCCCGAGTTGTAGCCTTGTTAAGTTTTTTCCGAGTTGAAGGCTAGTTTATCTGCTTCCCGAGTTGTAGGATTGTTTTTGAAGATACCCGAGTTGTAGGCTTGCTTAGATGTTATCCGAGTTGTAGGCTTGTTCGCTGATCCAGAGTTGTAGGCTGTTTGGATTCTTCGCGAGTTGTATTAGGCATATAAAAAACAAATTTTGTGTAAATAATTACACAGAAGTTTCCAATCGTTGTCTCGTCTCTTCAACGTGAGCGACTTACAAAAATCATCACAAGGACTGTCAGGTTACTGGCTACTCTGTCTCCATTTCTCGTCACCTCCGTTCGTAAATTTTTTGAACTTCCTCTCAAATTTTCATTTGTCATGAAACTAGATGGTATTTTGTCACCAACAAAATTTCATCTCGAATACTCACTTAAAAATCTCCGATTTAATTATCTCTATAACACTTAGACCCAAACATTTCAATTTTCTTGTTGAAATTGATCCGACAGAGCTCCAATCCAAAAATCCAGATTCGGCTGACGATTGAACTTGTCAATTGAGTAAATCCTAGTTACAGTATTTAAAGGTTGACGATTGATTTTTTAATCTATAATTGCAGGATTTTCCGTTACAAAAAAAAGGGGCACTTTTGCCATTTGCAATGTTTATTTGGTTGAGTTGATGACGTCAGCTATACTTACGTCATTTAACGGAAAATAACAGTAAGGGGTAGTTTGTTTATTTCACCATAAACTAAAGTGTTTTTTACAAGTTTTAGAATATGAGGGGAGATATTGTGCAATAGGCTTAAACTCTAGGAGGTTTTTGTAATTTAACCAAATTTTTTTTTTTAACAAAATTATTTTTTCATGACATTGTTTTTTTTACATTTTAAGAACTTGAATTTGAAAATGAAAAATGGGCTAAAATAGAAATTTTCAAAGTTTTTGTGGGGTGAGCTGGTGTGTCACGTGCAAAAAAATAAAAGAAGAAAAAGAAAAATAAAAATAAATAAAAGGAAAAGGAAAAAGAGTAGGATGGATGGGGATCTCTAGTCTAATGTCCGACAGCCAGCTGGCAAAGGGTTGGCTCAGCGACGTCCACACCTTTCGTTTCGTCCGCGTGAAACACCTTTCTATTCTAATCTAGTACATTTCCTTACTTTCCAAATGAAATTTATGATTTTTTTTATTCATTACCATTTTACGGACTATACGATTTTTTTCAATCACGCATAATCACTAATTTATAATTTGTTGCATATAAATATGGTCACAATTTAATTCGATTCAATCTCATTCTAATTCAAAATCAACAATTTACAAATTTTAAATATATGCAATCAAATCGAAATTATAAATTTTTTTATTAAATTTACGATTCAATTCTATATAATTATACAAAAATAATAATAATGAGAATAAAAAAAACCATAAAAATATCGATTTCAATTCAATTTCGTTCCTTCAATTATTACATTTTTAGAGAGATAAAAAAAATTAAATTATTCTCAAATTAACTATATATTTTTTTTAATTGTAATGAGAATGTTCTTTAATATCCTCTAAAATTTAGCTTTAGTGTCTCAGGATTTGCCCTTATTCTTCTTTTCTCAATATATGTATAGGAGTAGTAAAATAGATTAGGTTGAACACAGCGCCAAAAAACAAAAAGTTAGGATGCGTTAATTTTGCTTGTTCTTGCGGTTCGACGGATGCTCAGAGACGTCTTGAAGTTTCTTTGAGCTGATATCGAAAAACGTATTTTTGCCATTTTTAATAAAAATACGTTTTTCGAAACAATTTAACTGGTTTCAACGTCCAATAAACACTGCAAAAACGAACCTTGTAATTAAACATAGACAGTTAAGAAGCCAAAACATTAAAGACAAACACATGTCAAAGAGAGTGGTAGAATTCATTAATTACTAATCGGTATATATATATCAAACAAATCGAGAAGCAAACTATAATAAAAAGTTTCATGGAAAAAAAAAAAACTCTACAACTTGTTTTTGCCTCGTTTAAAGTTACCACGAGTGATCCATATCTAGACGAACTTTAATAATACAATATTTTTAATAATTCGATAAATTAATAATTTTACTAAATTAATAAAAATAACTATCCTAAAATATATTCAATAAATTAATAATTTATATTAATTAATAAATTTTAACAACACGAACAGTAATAATATAAAGACGTTTAACTGTATAACAAATCGAAAAATATTGCATGAAAAAAGAACGAATGGAAAAATAAGCAAATAAAGTTTCTAAAGCCTTTTTCTTACTCATCGGCCTTTTAATCGTTCTTTCTAAAACAGATGGAAGCCCAGATATGTTATGGGCTTTTACTCGGACATCATGGGCCTTTACCTCGATTGTGAGTTAGGCGTTGAGCAAGTTATTAGCTTATTTATTTATTTATTTTAATGATAATATGCTGAGCAAGTTGCTAGTTGATAATTTCTATTCTAGAATGAAACCTAATATCAATATAGTTTAAACCATTCTAAAAAAGAATAGTCAATCTTAAAAATAAATTTAATAAAACGACATATTCGAGGTACGTTAAAAGATTTTAAAACATTTTATCATAGGTTATTTCTAAATATAAAGTTATTTGCTTATATATATTTCTTTGATGAATTTGTTTATATATATATTAAATAAAGAGAGATATTTAAATTATTAATAATGTGTTGAATATATAATAAATATATTATATTATTAGGATTGAGGGATAATCTCAATTCTCAAATAGAAATAATTCTTCAACAAAAAATTATCCAGATTAATTTTAATAAAAAATTATCAAGATTGCTATCAACTATTGGGAAAACATATATTTGAATTAGATCTCATTACCATAAATTGGATGTATAAGAATAAAATATAAAAATGAAACAATATTTTATATATAGACCATGAGTGAGCATCCACCCTACTATCTTGAAAAATCCTCGTTGACAATATTTAGATCAAATTTCATTAATGTTTAGTTCACATTTTACTAGTACCCTACACTAGTGTATTTTTTAATTTATTTTTAATTCTTTAAATATATTTTGGGATCTGTTATGTTTGATTTTCTTTAATTTTTCTAATTTCAAACATTGACTTTTCTTCAATAAGGAAGAAATCTTTGACTTTGAAATCGAAACAAACAAGGCAAAATGAATATTTATGTCACCGACACCCCTGCGACAATGTCATATGATATATGGTAGCATGTGATACTGCTAAAAAAAAAATCTATTTTATAATGTTTTAAAATTTTAAATTTTCTTTATATTTATTTTATATAATTTTAGATTTCGTAAATGCATGGTTTTGTTATTGTCGTCCATACTCCTCTCTCATGCAATTAGAGAGTTAGAGTACGGTGTTGAGGAAGGTTTATTAATTCGTAAAATATGTTACTCGGATATTTTGAGCATATTTTTATTTTAAATATTAAATATGTAAGAGAGGGTATTTGACATCAAGAGCGATTAATGATTTAAGCATAAAGCGAGCATATTATACTTAATGACTTATCGAACTTTAAAATTTCCGTAATAAATGGGATAGAACTAATTATAACACGGTTAATTACGTTATGAATTTGTAGTAATATATCTGAGCTGTCTAGCTCAAAATAGATAGATAAATTACCATTAATGATTATAAAAATAATTAATACATATAAGAATTTCGTGAGTACGTGGTTTTGCTAATCAAGCAGATATATTACAATATTATACACTAAATCTGCATGTATTTTCTCCACATAAACAAAATTCGGATGGATTCGAATTTCGACATATACTAAAAATATTAATATGTGTAGTGATTAGTATATAGTAGCATATAGTTTTTGACTTTTTGTTACAACTTATCTTAAGAGATAATATTACAACTTCTGGTATAAAAATGGTGGGTTGGCGCCAAACTAGTACTTGTTGAGCCAACCCCACTATGTCACGATATTTTTTTATGAATTATAACTACAAATCTACAATTTAGTGGAAAATGCAAATTAATAATTTTGAGTTGGATAAATTTAGGATCAACATGTAGTAAATGTTTTAGAAAAATAGTATAACATGTAAATTGTTTCTAATTCTTTAGGTACCTATATATTAAAATTTGATATAAAATACATGACGTTATCATTATTTAAATTAAAAATATAATATATTTTTAATATAAATGAAGTAATTTTGAAATCGAATTTGTTTGTTGAATAATTATCTGCTGAATTTCATTTGAAAATCGATATTTATCATCAAACTTTAAAATTTTTAAAATTATATGGATTGAAAAATTGTGCTCATAATTCAAATCGATAAATAATAAAAATTATTATTTTTTGATAATTTTCTTTTATTTTTACAAGAATCAATCCTGAGTTAATGAACTCCACCAATCCTTTTTCATTAAATAGCTTTTCCAATGCATGTAAAATACTAGACTTTTTTATTAGTCCCCACAACCATAAACCTTTCTTTATCACAAGATCCCAAACAACAAGTGACACATATAATATAAAATAATGTCAAAAAAAATATAATATAAAATAAATAATTAAATAACTAAATAAAAAACAATAGCTTAAGCTGTACTTAAAAAATAACCATATTAAAGTGAAGATTAATTACATGCAAATAGAAATAGGTAACAATCGAACCGATTTCAATTTTCGATTCCAAGATTACAATCAAGCTAATCTCACTGATTTATTTGTCAAAAAATTAAACATATTCGATTGAAACGATTGATCAGTTTGGCTTTCATTTTAAATGGACCGATTAATTAGTCGATTTTGATCGATTCCGTATGAATCCGGTTCGACCGATTCGGTTCGGTCTAGTTACTCCTATCAGTCATCATCTAACTGTAAATAAAATCTTTTCCATTAAAGGTGTGTTGAAGCTAAGCTCTCTGTGCCTACACAAATCCATTAATGGAGTATCTCTCTCTGTGTACAAACAAATGTACGTCTCTCTCTCTCTCTCTCTCTCTCTCTCTCTCTCTTCTTTTATTGATTCTTTCTCGTTTCATCTGTATTAAATATGGTTTAAGCATTGATTCTCCCATTCTTTTAGCTTATTAAACTCTCTCTCTCTCTCTCTGTCTCTCTCTCACATTGATAGGTTGAAGCTTTGAAAGAAACTTACTTGACAGATTGGGACTGATAATCGAATTGGTCTTAAGTGAAGGTACTGTTTAAGTACTTTATTCGTCTCTGTGTTTGTTTTTGAGGTGATGAAATTAATTTTAATGGCTTGTGGTAGTAATCTTCAATGGTTTTGATTGAATTAGTTTGAAGAATATCTTATCTGGGTATTGAATATTTATACCTAATGTTGACTGTATCTTGTTAAAAATATCTCCTTTAATTGATTTAGGAAGTGATATTTGTGTCTAATTAGCTCTGTTTCTGAATTATGCATTTGCTTTTGTTTGATATAATGGAGAAATGTTATTATTAAGTAATTTGTGGATGAGTCGGAATTGTGTCAGCTATCCTCGAATCTGGATGAAACCTCTAGCCCTCCAAGGTATGAGGAACCCTGATGGTTGAGGATAGCGTCGTCCACATATCGACTATCTCGGATTACGTTAGTTCCCGAAACTATTAATTGAAGAACAACAAATGGAACGTTAACGATAGTTCCCCGGAATGGTGATGTGAGTTTAACTTTCAATGAACATGTTTATACTTGTTTGATTGTGATGTTGAACTTTGCCTCTTCCAAGACTATACTTTAACTGAAAGGTTTATGTTTTTTGCAGAAAAATAAATGTTACTAAAGAATCTGATGGAAGACAAGCAATTAGATTTTAATCAGCCTCTTCTCTCTGTGAGGAGGTATTCTCCTGCAATGGCCATTTCAGAACCAGACTACAAGAGAAAAACTGATCCCCAAAAATACCCCGTCCTCCGGTTTACAAGTCAGAGTTGAAATCAGGTCCGATTAGAAACCCAGGAACTGTTCCTTTTAGATGGGAGAAATCTCCTGGAAGACCCAAGAATGAAACGAAATCAAAGGCTCCAATTGCTCCTAAGCTTCCTCCTGGAAGGATTTTGAATGCTACTCAGCAGCAACCAGATAAAAGTTGTGAAACTCCAACAAAGTCTCGGTCCGACAGTGTCTCGTCTTTCGATAGAGGAAAACGAGGAGACAGAGAGTTTTAGCTCGGAGGAGGTTTATGTGGATGCTCCGGATTCACTCTCCCGGACAGATTCATTTTTCTATAACTGTAGTGTGAGTGGTGTGAGTGGCTTGGATGAGAAGCCATCTGGAATCTTCTCGTCATCGTCCGATTCTCAAACTCGGGATTTAATGATGGGAAGATTCTTGCCAGCAGCAAAGGCAATGGCTTCAGAGACACCTCAATATTGTTCAACTAAGAAACCCATTGTAGCTCAAGAGCAGCAACTCAGACCGATTCAGAAGATTCAAGTTCAGAACACGTCTTCATTATTATATAACGGGTCATGTCATCTCCCAGATAAAACTTCGGATGAAAGTGAAGAAGATGAATTTGACGATCATCATGTGCCCAACAAAGCGTGTGGGTTATTTTCACGGATGTGCATGAAGAGTTCCCTTTGTCTTCTAAATCCTATACCGGGAGTTAGAATGCACATCGCAACCTCCTGCTTCTTCAGTCCGACGAACAAAGGCCAAATCTTCATATTCTAGTTATGTGAGCAAACATGATAATGGAATTTGCCATGAAGATGGACTGAGTATTGCAAGTTCTGAGAATCCAACGAGTTCGGTGGTAAATGGACAGACGGGATTTCGTGAAGTATTGGCCTGTGACAGTTCTAGATGGGGATCATCTTCATCCAGTCCTGTTGTCGAGAAAACTTTGTATATAGATTCTGTGCGTACAATGAAATCGCAAGTTCCAATTCCAGTTCGTCGGATGTAAAAGGGTTAATTGATTGTTTCAAAGAGGAAGAAACTGAGACTCATGTTAAAGGTGGAAATATGGAAGAAAACCTTTCAGAGGATTCAGGAGCCAAATTGCAAAATACAGGCTTTGGAATCTGTGGGTTCTTCTTTTCGTTCTGACATTCAAGCGGAATCCATGAATAGTTTAGTTTCTGTTAGACGTGAAAAGATTATTCAAGATTTCAATGAATTAACTTGTTCAGGAGCCTCTGCCGATACAAAAATTAATTCAGAAATGCTCCAGTCAATGAAATCAGGGAATCAATGATATTCATCATGTAAACATTCTGGAATCCTTATCAGTCAACGAAAAATCGGATCAGACGAAAGTCAACTATCTACTCAAGACTCAAGCTTTTTCACATTCTCCTCTCTCTTTACCTTTACCAAAATCTCCGTCAGATTCTTGGTTAATGCGTGCTTTACCTAATGTATCGTCAAGGAATTCAAGGCCGTATCTAGGAATTCAAGTTTCAAAGGCATCTCCTTTGGATCCCAAATGGGAAAACTTGATTAAAACTTGTAATGCACGGCATGAACATTTGCTGGTTTCTGAGGTACTTTTTTCTTTAAAACATCATCATTTGCCGACATATATGGTTGTCGAGATTTCTCAATGTATACTTACACGTCATGCTGCTATGTTTTTGCAGCTGCATCAGGAATTACTCACCCCTATACCAGAAGCATAGAACTTCATATCTCGTCTTCCGTCTATATTTTTTTAGAACTACTTTATGTAAATTGCAGTCTTATTCCTGATATACAATAAGAGTCTGTAAATGCAAAGGCGCACAAAAGACATTAATTAGTGTTTGTGGAGTATATTTGTTTATTTGTAAATCTCTTTGATTTGTTCTTCTTAGTTGTTTGTTCATAATTCATGATGGTTTTCTGTAAGGAGAAAGTTCTCTGCTTTTAGAAATAAGTAAGGCTCGATTTTTCTTCTTTAGAGTATGTTTCAACTCGTGGATGTTTCCCTCTCAGCGGCCAAAATGGAGATTGTTTCTCGGTTGGATGGTCGTCGAATTTATCCATATTTTTTTAGATTTTTGAATCGTTATCATTTAATTTAGATAAAATTTTCCATTCAAAAACTTAAAATAAATGGAGTTATTAACTTGTTAGTATTTCATATATAATTCATCAATGTTAAGTCACGACGACTTTTTTTTATTAATTTTGTTATCTTCATTTCTGATTCGATAGGATTTTTTCGAGATATAACTTCTTATACCTCAGGGAAAATATAATGAATTGCAACACACATCTAAAAACACACTCTTTTAAGGGGTTGACTACATTGACTTTCTTTTAGGAGTGAGTGTGAGATAGTGGCACCATTCTTCTCCTCCACAATTCTCTCTCTCTTCTCTCTCAAACTCTCAAACTCACAATCTCATTCACCCAATCTATCATTGGCAACTTCTACTACTAGACACAATGGACAACAACACATTAATCCTTGTCACTCCATCTCCATGGCCGCTCTCTCTTTCCCGCGCTTTCTTTCACTTTCTTCCCTATCCAAGCAAGTTGGGTTCAAGCTCCTTTCGTCTCGCCGGCCGTTGTTCAGTTTCTCTATCTTCAGAGCAGCAAAGTAATGAATCATCGCCGGCGGCAGCCATTGTCTGGTTCAAGCAGGACCTCCGCATCGACGACCACCCTGGACTCTTTGCCACAGCGTCTGGAAACTATTCCACTGTTGTTCCTCTTTACGTGTTTGGTCATCGGATAATTTCTCGTGAGTTTACTTCCAGTTCATAGCAAATGAATGCATAATGCAGCCTTTAAATTGTGTTTATTTCGTTAACCCTTGTGCTTAAAAGTTGAGGATTCATATAGCCAACTCATACGGTTGTTGTTGTGTTTTTTCGTTAACATAATGGAATTGAGCTTGTTTGAATCTCTATTAAGCATTTCTATTCTAACAACATTAGGGTTTAATTCTCGGAAATTTAAAAATAGTTTTTGCTGAAATAGGGTATTCAGATGAAATGCAAGAGTTGGTACTTTTGGCATTAGAAGATTTGAGAAACTTCGTTGAAGAAACAAGGATCAAATCTGATGATCAGATTTGGGAGAGCAGAAGATGTTATTGGACGACTTGTAAAAGAGGTTGGTTTAGGATCTTTTGCTATAATATATGTTCGGTTTGGTGTTTCCTTTAAAGCACTCATATTCAGGGCATCGCAGGAATTTTACAGGTGAACGCTACCAGCATATATGTGGAAGAGGAGGTTGAGTTCCACCTATTAGAGATCATGAGTTTTCTGGAAGAAACTTTGGCTACAACGTCTTTGAGCCGCGGAGACTGACAGGTTTCCACAGATTTTACTGTGGAAGACTCCGTTTTACAACATTGAGGTTATTGGTTGATTGATTGTGTGTTCAGTTCATATACAATCTGCATTTGTCTCTTTGTCAGTCACTGAGTTGATTTTTAATTGTGTATGTAGAATTTGAAGGATCTCCCTCTATCGCAGAATGAGTTTCTCAAACTTCAACTGCCCATAACTTCACCTTCACTGTCTCCAACATCATTTCCGGCTGCCGAATCGGAATTGGACTGGGGTGAATATCAATGGAATTGTTGTCTACTTTGTCTTTCTTTCATAAAAGTTTTAGTTGCTTAAGTGCAATTGTGGCTGTGAATCAGGTTATCTGCCTGAATTGGATGCATTGAAGGATTTTGTGACTGAAAATCCAGTTGTTAGCGAAAGGAGTTGGATTTCATTCAGGGAGATGTCAGCTGAAGTTATGTTGGGGAAGAAGTTGAGGGGAAGACATCAAAACATTGTGGAGGAAAAAGAAAATGTTGTGGTGGGTGGTGGTACAGATGTCGTCTTAAATGCCTTGGCTGCATACCTGAGATATTTGGAAGAAAGTAATCAAGAAGACTGGCAGGTGTAAGCGATAATACCAAATATAAGCATTTTCTTAGAGTATAAGTTTCTAAGGCATTCCGTTTTTGTTGCAGAGTACATGAAAAGCTGCGGAGAACAGAAAGTCGATTTGGAGCTTCGTTTCTCGCACTCTTTGGTCCCACCCTTTCCCTTGGGATCATATCTAGAAGAAGAGTGCATCTTGAAGCAATCAAATACGAGAAAGAACGAAATGCTGCGTTTCTATCTCCATTCAGATATTCAGCAGCAGTAGATGATGCTGCACGCTCCATGGAGGTGTGCTGCTTTGATTTTTATTTTTATAAATGGTTTCTTGATCCACAAGTCCAGGACAAGCACCTCGGAAGCTTACTAATTTTGATTTTGTGGCAGTGGTATTGGCTCATGGCTCAAAGAAGTCAAATGAATGTTGTAGAAAGATTTTCTTGTCGGACATGGAGATGGAGAGGCTATTTAATTCAGGTTTGCTATTTCGCAGCCTGTCTTGTAGTTTCTACTTCTCTGAATAAATATGCTTGATATTTTACATTTCTGTTTTTCCATTCAGTACACAGTCGTTGGCGATAAGGGTCCGGGTGTTCTACTCGTTCATGGTTTCGGTGTTTTTCTCCAACACTACCGTGACAATATACATGACATTGCTGAAAAAGGTCATGGAGTCTGGGCAATTACAGTTTTAGGGTTTGGAAAATCAGAAAAGCCAAACATCGTCTACACTGAACTAATTTGGGCAGAGCTGTTGAGAGATTTCATCATTAAGGTTGTTGGTGAACCAGTACATATTGTTGGGAATTCACTTGGAGGTCTGTTATTTTAGACAGATTTCCCTTTAATTATTTATATAGCTTTATAAACTCTTACATACTTCCAACAAGGTGTTGGAGACGAAACTTGTTGGGAGGGACATAACTCAGACTCTTGTACAAAAATAACTCTCTAACAAAATGTTCTTGAGATTGATCTGATCTACCAAAAAAACCCTCTTACATACTGATTTATTCATCTCCTATTTATTTTTTAGGTTATTTTGTTGCGATTCTAGCCTGTTCGTGCCCTTCTCTAGCCAAGTCTATCACCCTTATCAATAGTGCTGGAAATGTCGTTCCAGAATATTCAAATTCTAGTCTGCTATTACCTAAAGCAAGTTCACATCTACCTACAGTTTCAGATTCTTCGTTTCATTCAATTTCAATCTTCCGTAAATCACATCACTTTCAGTCTGAATTTCACCGTTTGTATTCTCATAAATACGGTATATTTTAGGAGAGACAGACTTCATGGGCTACATGGCTAGGCGCACGGTTTCTTTCATTCTTCTTGAGGTTAAACATCACAAGCATAGTAAAAAGTTACTACCCAATTGTAAGTAATACAGTTCACTTTCATCTTGAAACTTGTGTGTTTCTTTCCATGACTGGCTTCTAATGATTAGAGTTTTTCGTGTCATACGCAGAAGCCAGACTGGGTAGATGGTTGGCTTATTAATGAAATGCAAAGAGCAGTATCCTTACTACAGTAATTCTTACTAACAATCATCATCTTTAAACTTTGAAAAGTATGCTGGTATGGTGGTAAAAGCAATTTTTTTACCTTAACTTGTGTCACAAGTCAAATGATCCCGGAGTTCTTGTAGTCTTGGAAAGTATTTTCAGCATTGATCTCTCCATTCCTCTTAATTTTCTCTTACAAGGTTTCATGGACAGGACTCTGATTATACAGGTAAAAAGCCCTTACTGGGCATTTCAAACGGCCGCCATGTTTACAAATAGTCCCTATGGTTTATGTCAAGAAATAGTTTGACCCCTCATGTATTAACATTCTCTGATTTACTACACTCTCAGGGAATGAATGATTCACTTTTAGACTCCAAGTCAGAAATTAGATATGGTTCGTGAGCACTGCGGTGGAGTCCTGATCAAGGAATTGGATGCCGGTAATTTCTTGTCTACAGTTACTGTCGTCTTCAATTTCAAAATAGAATAAAAACAGTTGTTCAAACATTGTTTTTGTAATTATCCCTAAATGTCAGGTCATTGCCCACACGATGAGCTGCCGGAGACCGTAAATTCCATCATCTGTGAATGGATAGCTGAAGTTGAAAGCAAGCTTCTGGCTAAGAGCATTGTATAGTTTATCTGTAACTTAGTGAACAAGCCAAAGGGAATTTGTGAGAACTGAAAAGGAAAAAAACAATCTCAATTATTTAAAAAATTATGTATTTGTATTGATAATTTATTTATTTTTATTGAACTGGCACCTATCTAAGACCAAATTCATCTAAGAAACTGGATATATCAGGAACAATCCCTCCAGTACAAGATTTTACAATCCCATCCCCAACTAAGTCATTCAAAATCTCAGCTGGTTCTTTGGCCCCACAATGCTGTAACAATCTATTTCTCAAGGCTGTTCCAGTTGCCAGTGATAATGGATCATCTCGGCAGAGCTTTCGCCATATCGTCGCAGCAAAACATTTGGCATACGAGTAGCTATAATAGCCTTAAACAATCAAATAACAGCAATCTCAGAAGAGGTATCGGGATAAGTTTACACTCCCTCCGTCTTCAAATAGATGGCGTTTTGCCTTTTAGATTCATACAAAAGTTGATGTAAATGATATTTACATCAACTTTTGTAAGAATCTAAAAAGGCAAAAGTCATATATTTGAAGATCATTTACATCAACTTTTGTATGAATCTAAAAGGCAAAACGTCCATATATTTGAAGAGGAGGGAGTAATATATATATATATATAGCCATATAGGCACCTGAAGTTTGGCCAAATTGCAATTTACTGCCTGAAATGAAAATGCAAGACATATTAATACTGTCCATAGGAAATCCAATGTGTAGGATATTCATTATGGCAGCTATCCATATATTGTCTTGTGATTTCCAAAGTTCAGGTGCCGAATAGCGATGTTGACCAAAGTTCAAGTCTCCTATAAACTGAGAAACAAAGCAATTCACAATATGAAAACATACTTGCACCATAGTTGATAAGATGGTTAAATCGGATCTGCCAATGTGTGCCCTCAACGTGTCCCCAACAGGTATATTGTTTCCTCATCTCTGCGACAATGGAACTTGTGTCTTTGGCTGAGGCTGGCTGTTCCCCGAAAAGTGTTTGGTCAAGCAAAGCATAAAATGTCTGAGAAAAAACATGCAAACAAATATTAGTCAGAATGTTTCTAATACATGGGCATTAATACTCATTTTTTTGATTGAATCAAGCATAGTAACTCGTAAATAAATAATAACCTGGCGCTGCAATTCAGTTGCTGCAACGACATCTCTGGCATCTTGCATTGACTTCACCAACTTCTCAGGTATTGTTTCACCAGTTGAATAGTGTCTTGCAAATGTTCTCAACACTCGGTAATCCCAAGCATAATATCTGAAAAATACCAATAGACCACCAAGATGAAGAAAAAATCAACAATATCAACTAGATGAGTTTTATAAATAACACATTAAATGAAATGCAATTATCAACTTACTCAAAGAGATTAGAAGGTGTCTCAGCGAAGTCAAGAGCAACCCTGTACCTGAAAAATGTTGGTAGTCCTGCAAGAAAACCCAATAGAAGCTCATGAAAGAAAGGATGACAGACAGTATGATTCATTTAGTAACGAGATAAGCGTGATTTACCGTTCTTGAAAGCAAAGAATGTAGTGCGTGACCAAACTCATGAAATAGAGTGTCTACTTCGTGATGAGGAAGATTCACATTTTGAGCTCACGAGAACTGGAAAAATTGCAAATAAGGGCCACAGCCTACATATATCATTGAACCAAAGTTATACTTTGAAGTTATCACGCAAAAATGAGTTATTTATTTATTGTGAAGAGTAATAACAGATTCTGATAGGATTAATTAAAACATACAGGAAGTTGGTACTCGGTTTCTGATATTCCCACGTCCCCTTTGATAGCGAAATTGGCACAAATTGGATACTTCCCTTTCCGGGCATATAAATCAAGGTATAGATACCCCAAATCACCCTGAAACAGATACACATCCCCATATAACCAAAGTCCAACATAAAAAGGGTACAAATATATCAATGATCCTTGTTTGAATCTATTCATTACTTCGGTCCGTTCAGCATGCAGCCTTAAAATGCTATCATAATCAATCAAAATTAATTCAAAAGAAGAATTTTGAATCATCCAATTATAATTTTGTACCTCTTCTGGGGATGGATGCACATTTTGAGAACATCTGGGTGCCATGATTCACTAGCTGCAAAAGGGACATTACATAATGTTGCACCAAAGAGCGATTTCACTATCACTCTCAACCCTTCGATACACTGTGGCAAAGGAAAATATGATGCTACATTCTGCATGCATCCATTTTGATGAGTAAAGAGAGTGGCAGTTGTTGTATTAACAAAGTAAAGGCAAACGAATTCCGAAGTACAAAAGAATTGGGATTTTTTCTGAATCAAAAGGAGTTACATAACATACCCAAGAATCCAAATTGTACAAAGTATGACTTCATCTTTGATGCAAAGTATGCTTCATCCCATTGTTCTAAATCAACGGAGCTTTGACCACATTTCGACTCTCTTGAAATCCCTAAGTTTCTCAAAATCCTGCAAAGATATTAAATGGTCCCCCAAAGCACACGAGGGTGATAAATAAAATTACGATAGAAAAATAATGTATTCGATCAATTCATCGTCTAAAATTTACAGGAAAAAATGAAAACAGTACCTCAACAGCCTTTGGTCTGATAATGTTGTTCATTTCACGCAAAAAGGACATAACAACTTCTGGTGATGATGCCATATTTGGCTTCACTACAAAATCAGCATATGATCTGTATCCCATTATCTGAATCCGCCAAAGTACAAAGATAAAGAAATCAATTAAGAAAACATGACTAGAAAACACATAGCTGAAACAGAAATAGCTTTGTTGAAATGAAGCCAGATGATGCAATAACCTGAGATAGTTCATGTCGGGCAGCAATTAACTCATTCATCAAGAACTTCAATGTTTGCAAGGGGTCATATAAGCCAGTCTTCTAACCTGTTAGAGAGCCCAAGTTCAATGATTCCAGTGACATGAGAAGAAATGAAAGAAAGGGAAAAAATATAAAACACTACAAGGCATGTAATCTAAGCTAAAAGACATGATTTTGGAAACCAGATCACAAGAGAGCAGAAAAAGACCAATTAAGTTACCTAACAAAACCTAGCCAGAGGCAGTATCAAAACTAGATCGAAAATTAATGGCCTATTCTCATTCTTCAACATCAATATAAAATAAGTAACAGAAAAACCAAATGAAATGAAATGGAGTTGCCTCATCACTGGGAGTTGAATGCAGAACAGCAGACAAAATATGAGGTCTCCGTTGTTATCCCAAATCCTTTCTCTTTCGTGTTGTTCCACAGGCCTGATGATCGCCTTGAAGTTTTAGCAGTGAAACGATGAGTTGGCTTAACTAGGTGATGCAGATGTCTTGGTATGAGAGATGCTGGGAATATAACCACATGGCCAGGGTCCGTAGAAATATTATCATTGAACCTCAATTAGAACCCAAAGATTAATAACTAGCTGAATGAGACAAAAGGCATAAGAGAAATGAATACTACACGCACTTCCTGCTTAGCTGAAAAAAAATCTGCACTTAGCTGATTAACTCGATCTAGTTTTTCTGCAATGAAGAAACCAGGGTGATTATATTTTGAATGAAAGAAACCAAAAGGTGAGAAGCGAAAAGTATATGAAAAATACAAGGCTGGGCAGAGATGGATTCCAGCCTTCTCAAAGTCAACACGTAGATAATGAGCAGCTCTACTAGCTTCCTTGGAAAGAAGATGGCTGTCTTTCTCTGCTCTTTTCACCGCATCGTAAAATTGACGATTAGCATTAAGTTGCTGCATTGCACCAAGGAAACAATACAAGTCAAAAGGCATATTTATCTGGCGAAATGTAGAATCAACTAATCGAATGGCCTTTCATGCAAGTTAAAAAGAAAAAGCAACATTTGCCACCTAACATGTAGGTACTCATTTATCCTTATAGAAGCCTTTGTAGCCTCTTCCACAAATTCCCTGATACAAATTTGACAAAACAAACACCTCTAAAGTCACTAATATATAGATCGTAATACACGAAAAATAAACACGAGAAATTCAAGAAATAATCAAACCTGTCTGGATGAGTATGTCTACAAAGTTCAGCAGAGTCAACCACAGAACATACAGTGTCAGATATCTCATCCATGACTGTAATAATTTCCGTTGAAGGAGGCATGCCGGAAATGTAATTAACCAGTTCACCAGACCTGAAATATGGAACCAAGTTAGTAAAGAACTAAACCCAAATAAGCAAAAGGAAACCCAAAGCTTGGTTTTTTTTACCGTTCAATAGCTTCATCAACGAAGCTTTGAAACCCTTTTGCGTTCTTCAAAGTGGTGAAAGCCATAGAGACCGCTCTGTTGGGAGGCGGACGCTCTCTTTTGCGGCGGCCGGCGACTGGGAATGAGAAAATTAGAATTGGAAGGAAGGATTCTCCGAGCTGTTCGTCGAATAAGATACGACATCGTTTTTACGCTTTCCGATGAAGGGGTAAAGTGTCTCGCCGGAGTTTATGATATCTATCAAAGTTTCAATTTTTATTTTTTTCTTGCTGGGAGACAATTAACAACGGACTGGTTGGGTCAGCTTTGACCGGTTCGGTCCAACCAAAAACTCGACCGAATTGGAAGTTCATGGAGGAGTAAATTTTGGGATGATAATTTTGATCCAATCCACAAATATCATATCCAATCTCAACGGATTAAATAATTTCGGAATATATTATTCGGAAAAAAATAGATACGGATCGAGGTGTCTATGAATATAAAAACTGGCTTCAGATTCGTTTTGGATCGAATCGCTATAATTAAATTAAATATTAATATAATAATAAAATAACACAGTAATTTTTACAAATATAAATCAATTAATTTAATTATTTTATGTATAGTATATATAATTTTAGAATTTCGGATTGGATTCTTTAATATGGACCGGATAATGTACATAAATATTCACGGATTGAATAATGATTTTCTAAAATTCTGACAGATTAAATTTCGATCGAACCATTATCGATATACGATCCGATCCAATTATCCTGATCCCTACTAATTTGTGATTTGTAAAATTGTGAAATGGGAAGATGGAAATTCCAAACCCCATTAACTTAAAAATGGGACCATGTTTGACCAATCACCTTATGATTATTCTTAGTTAGGCTCATTCCATAATCTTGGTTTAGACAAGTCACTAAACGAAGATTGCATTTCTTGCCATGCAAGTAACAGATGCCTTGGATTTTGTCAAACATCAAGTCCTCTGCTGATCATTGAACGAAAAAGTAATCAAGGAGTTCTTTAATTAATCTACGTACCTATGTTTGAAAAGTACCTATGTTTGAAAAGTATACTTTACTTGTCGCTCTATATTTGGTCACTCATCCAATCAAAAATCA
The DNA here is from genome assembly GCA_024708375.1 of Oxalis stricta. Taxonomy (NCBI): domain Eukaryota; kingdom Viridiplantae; phylum Streptophyta; class Magnoliopsida; order Oxalidales; family Oxalidaceae; genus Oxalis; species Oxalis stricta. The sequence continues at coordinate 2,311 of JANIEQ010001464.1, read as the reverse complement.
TTTTTTAGAATACATATTTCATAAATGTTCGTTTGAATACATATTTCAGAATCAGTGGTTTCATAAATGTACTGTTACATCTTGCCGTCCTAATTAATTTCTCTGCTTTGTAAATTACATGAGAAACGGGATATTTAATAAAGGACGGAGGTAGTATATGTATATGACAAAAACTCATTCTCATCACTAGTACTATATAATTACTAGTCTCGTCTAGGAAGCAATAGAGAAACAATGGCGAGAGATATTTTAGCTTTAGGAGAAATGTCGCAGACTTCTTCTGGAAGTTACTTGTCGTTTTTCTTCTTCTTCACGTTCTTCTCGGTTATAGCGATGGTGATATTTGTATGGGAAAAGTGGAAAGCCGTCTTCCGGTCGTGATGGTGGTGTTGCTGGTTGTGGTGGTGGTGGCGGTGGAGGTGGTGGTGGTGGTGGTGGTGGTGGTGGCGGTGGCTGGTGGAGGTGGAGGTGGCGGTGGCTGTGGAGGTGGAGGTGGCGGAGGCTGTTAGAGAAGAAGCAGAGACAAAGGTTGAGCTACACCTGTTATGTCCAAAATAATTTGGTTATTATTGCGTGTTTTTTACTTTTTACTACTTTGCTTTCAATGAATATGGTAAAATTGTGTGCTGTTTCGAAAGATATACTAATGTACTTGAGCTTGTCAGGTTTGAGGATACTTCTTGCCCCGAATAGTGAGGTACGAAGTTTAGTCGGCGAATCGCGCGCGTCTTGCTAATGTTAATGGTTTGCCTTGAAAAAATACAAATGTTCATGAGCTTTTAATTTCTTGGATTTTTTTTATTCCTATACTCACTCTTAAATCGCCGAAGATTCGTTCCCATGAGTCGAACCTCCGATCTAGAGTAAATACTGAAACATTAGGCCACTAGTCGGCTATTTCTTGGAAAATTTTAAATAATTTACTAATAAATTTTTGATAATTTTCTCTTCCTCCAAACTGAAATACTAACCCTTTCTCCTACAAGAACACTAGAAGATTATCACAAAGCTTGAAATGATACCTTGAACCACAAGTTTCAGCTACAGAGTCTTAACAACAAAGCCAGAAACTGAAATATTTACAGACCCAGAAGATAAAAGAAACTAACTTTAACAAGACCCAGATAAAAAAAACATAAAACTTTACCATAAAACCCAAGACCCAGAAGTAAAAAAATAAATAACTTAACTTTAACATAAACCCAACTACATTTTATTGAGCCTTTGCCAAAGTCTATTTATTGTCTGTCACACTTCATCTCAACCCTCCTTCCCTCTCTCTCATCAAGTCCTCATAACAGGGCTGCTGTACTTTCCTCTACAGATCACAAAAAACTCCGGCAGAAAATCTTCCTCCAACCATACCACTCTTGGGAAAGTCTCCCTTTCACTTCAGTGAAGCTTCATACAGAAGAAAGATAAGTCAGTATAATATGATATAATAATGATAACTAATTACAGGAACCTCTTTAAAATAATAATGTCGGGAACAATATGTAAAACTTGATTTTGGGACCAGAGAAATTTATTAGCTTTTGTGAGGTTCTTAATGTGTCAAGTGTGTAAGGAAAAATTGATGCTTTTACTAACCAGGGAGTTCCAGATTGAGAGACCTCCGGTAATAGGAGTAGTCTCGGCCATCTAGAGGAGCATAGGGTGGACTCAGTATGTCAAAGATGGCACAAGGAGTCTCGGCTTTGAAACAATGCATGTTTCCTCCACATGTTTGGGTAAGAAGTATTGTGGTCCCACATGGTGCTGTCATCTTTTCTTCACGAACAGGTTTGCTTGGTCGAGCCACAAAACAGGATCAAACCATGATAGGATCAAAGAGATTCAACCAAGATTGTCAAATATCAGTATCGAAAATATCATGCTCCAGAAGAAAAATATCAGTTTTTTCAATGCCATAAAATTGAAAATAAGCGTTGGACCTTTAGGATCCATTCGTTTTAGACAAAACGAAACATCGCTTAAGGTACAACATCATTAATATCGTATGTTGCTAAATAATTTTGAAGAGATAAACTCACCAGGCAATAAATTCAGCCTCGGGATAATCAATCCAATCATATGACCTCACATTCATAGAGTGCCCATACAGAAGCTTGCTGAGGACAGTCATCCCAGGATGATTATGAAGAGGGATGATGGTATTTGGGGGCAAGCAAAAAATTCCAATCTGAAAAAGTTAACAAGGAATTTTAGAAACCAGCAAGAAAGTACAATTAACCACAAATTAAAGAATAAAATCAATTGCCAACCAATACTTAGGACTCATTATGTGCTTACCGAAAAACTAGCACACTCT
>JANIEQ010001463.1:0-11091 GCA_024708375.1 Oxalis stricta | reverse complement strand
ATTTCTAATAAAAATTTGTTATATTTTTCTTATTCTTAATTAAAACGGACATATCTTATTTTTCAAACAATTAATAATTTTTTCTAATTAAAATTCATTTTATTTTTTTCTATTCCTAATTAAAAAATACATATCTTCTTTTTTTCTATTCAAACGGACATATTATTAAAAATATTATTCCTAATCAAAGTATAATATATATTATTTTTTCTAATTTTTTTATTAAACTATTATTTCTAATAAAAATTCGCTATATTTTTTTCTATTCTTAATTAAAATGGACATATCTTATTTTTCAAGCAATAGAAACAACTAAATTGATTAGATGCAATTATAAATTTTATTATGAAATCAAATTTTGATATGTAACTTTTACTTTTTACTATGTTTATTATTTTTGAAAACAAAATAAATTTTTAATTTTAGGATTGTAGATTTTGAAATAAAATCAAAATAATTATAATTGATATAGATTTAAAATAATTATCTTTTATATAATATTTGACATAAATTTAATAATGTTTAATACGAATAATTATTATATAATTTTTTATATGATATATTTAAATTATTAATTTTTAAAGATACTCAGTATCGTCGGCCAAAACCTTGTTCGGCTGACTTGTTAAAAAGTGGCATGAAAATGAATAAACAGCTGATGGATCATGTAGAATTGCGGAAACCTTTGGGTTGATAATAACTTTATTAAACTAGCTTCTACCATTTCTCAAAAACTACTGTATATGGGTTTAATCAATCCAATTAGCATAAACGTTGTGTACATGGATAGGAGAGACGATTGGCATTTTCTTAGATCCACGATTTAGAGGATATCGCTCACAATCGCTCACAAATATCATTTCATTTTATAACCATAAAATTGAGTTATATTTTAAGAGGACCAACTTTTCGGACATGAACTGCAAAGTAGGACCATTACAAGTAATTCGTAGTACACCAATTATTTTTCTGGCATTTTATTTCACTATAAAAAGATAAAGGAAGAGAAGGGATGTTACAAGAACGTGTACATCGTTTGGTAACTCAAAAAAGTAGCAAGGATGGATGCACGACCTCTAATAATAGTACTTTGTGGAGCTTGTTGATTTGTTTTGTTCCTTGACACTCACCGTCGACAGAGCTTAAGTGTTCCAAGAACATTTACTGCAGTGAAAGTGATCTTCAGGTCTGGGCTTGTAAGTCCATTTTTCAATAGCATTTACATACACTCATTTTCTTGGGCCTTAGGTTTTTGACTCATCTTTTGGCCCTTAATTGATATGGTCGAAAAGGATCAGAATTGATTATATTTTCAAAGGAAAATGTTTAGATCATGAGGCACTTTTTAGGTATTGGTCGTATGATTCTTTTCTGTTAATTATGGTTAAAATAAAATCATTGCTTTACATCCGAGGACCTGATCTATTTAAGGAACTGATAATTACTAACACTCAAAAATCTCGCCTAATTCGACTCATAATCAGACAAGAAATTTCGAGAGCATTAATAGTAGATTTGTTATTTGAATTATAACAATTTTGATTAATTAGCACTTAAGTGTTGTAATTTCAGATGGGAGCATCGAGTGTAGTTGGAGCAAATTGCCAGACCAAAATAAAGAATATGCGAGGATATGTTACTCCACTCTTCTAACTCTAAAAATCAAGGTGATATTGCTTTTCAAGTACTTAATATGATCTTTTATAGGTCATCTATTAGCAATAACTATTTTCTGATCAATTATGTACTAATTGATCCAAAGTGCACTTTGCGCTGAGACAGTAGGCAGAGTTATGGAATAGTGCAAGCAATGTCTAGAGACACATCTTGATATAATTTTGTAACTCATATCTCCCTTTGAGAATGATCTTGCAACATTATCTGATAAGGATACAATATTTGAGACTCTCAGAAATATATATTAAATCTCGATTTTTTTCCGAATTAAATTAAAATTTATCATATATATTTAATTGAGTAAATTTAATAAAAATCAACATATTCTATGTTTAATTCTATACGCCATTTTCAAAAGCTACAAATTACCTCTGACAAAGAAATGATATTATTATTCAAAAAAAGAAAAGAAATTAATTAAGACTAGTCGGTAAGGCCCGTCGTTAGGTGGAAGAAATTAAAATCTTTTTTAAAAATTTAAAAATTTAAATATATATTAACATTATAAAAATTATTAAATTCTATCAATTTTTTTTAACTTTATATCAATTATAATTTTTTGATTTGATTTCAAAATATACGTACAATCCTATTACATTAAAAAATTTAATTTTTTTTTAAAATAATAAACATAATAAAAATAAGATTTATAAGTATCAGATTTCATAACAATAGAATTTATAATTTCATCTAATCAATTTAGTTATTCCTATTATGTGAAAAATAATATGCGCGTTTTAATTAACAAGAAAAATATATATAATGAATTTTTATTAGTAATAATAGTTTAAAAAAAAATTTGAAAAAATAATATATATTTTAATTTGATTAGGAATAATTTTTTTTAGTAAGATGTCTGGTTGAATGAGAAAAAAAGAAAATGTACCCGTTTTAATTAGGAATAAAAAAAATAATATAATGGATTTTAATTAGAAAAATTTATTAAATAAGAAAATTAGAAAAAATATGGTGTATTATAATTTTATTAGGAATATGTTTTTATTGTGTTTTGATTTCCTAACTAGAATAGGAAAAATCATAGACTTATAATTGTAATTTGAAACCTAATTAAACTTAAAAGTTCTAAATGAAGAATATAGTTTTAATAAAAAAATTAAAAAAATTATTATATATTATTATTTGATTAGAAATAATTTTTTAAACAATACGCACGTTTGGATAGGAAAAAAAATGTGTCTATTTTAATTAGGAATAGGAAAAAAAATATAATGAATTTTTATTGGGAAAAATTATTTAATAAAAAAATAGAAAAAAATATAGAGTATTATAATTTTATTAGGATTTTTTAAAATAATGGATAGAAAATTGATTAGGAATAAAACTATTATATTAAGAAAAAGTAATTGGTAGAATTTTATTAGAAATCGTTATATTTTTATTGTATTTTGATTTCCCAATTAGAAAAAGAAAAAAAAAATAATATCATTGACTTAAAATTATAACTTGAAACTTAATTAAACTCAAAATTCTATATATACGAATGTATCAAATTACTTATTCCTTAATAAAACGCCATGTGTCGGATATTGATTTGATAATAAAATTTACAATTAAATTATAATTGAGACAAATTAAAAAAGTCTTTATTATACTGGTCTCTGTTACTTTTTTTATACAGTGATCTTTTTACATATGAGGAAAGGCTGATGGCAAAGGGTAAATCGTAGGATTTGGTTGACGTAAAGATGAACATGGGAAACATTCCGACATCAATCTAATGTTATTATTGGCAATAGGAAAGGTAATGGAATAAAGCTAAATTAATGAACCTCTGGCAAAGCTGGTAACAATAATTCTCCATCTAATCATGTTTTTTTCTCATCCTACGGAAATTTTTGAACTACTGAATTAGATTTTAACACTTACAGAGATACAGTAAAAAAGTAAATCCAACTTTTACTACGTATCTTGGTGCGCGCACGTGGAAACAAGTCAAGCAAACTTTAATGACGTAGCAATACCTTATTGACTAGGAACTCGCTATTTGTATTGATCCTTGAAAGGAACAAAAACCAAATTACATACCTGATCGTGTGTCACCTGAAACGGTGAAAGATATTTTGCTTACTCTGTTTTCTTTTCTGTCTTTCCTTTTATATATAAAACAGAAACCAAATTACCTAACTGTTGTCACCTGAGAGCACGCACACACACACACGCAACAAATTTGATTTGCAAGAGCTTATCAGTTTGCCCGGAATTCCAAGGTCATATTCCGTGAATGCCGACTTTGACAGGATATCCAATTCCGTTTAATCCGACCACCGCCATGACCTCTGATCCCATACAAAGATAATGAATCAAATCGCCTCTTGCCGTCTCCTGCCGTCCAGTCTTCGCCATTACCTCCACCACAATTAAACGACGAACCCGTCGAAGAAGATGGTCGCGTACGAAGCCCGAGAGAAAGTCATAATCGTCGACAGTGACAATCAAAACGAAGCATCGGATTACGTGCCGCCATTTTCGTGGAAGAAGCTATGGCTCTTCACGGGGCCTGGATTCTTGATGAGCATAGGGTTCCTTAGATCCGGGAATCTCGAAGGAGATCTCCAGGCCGGCGCAATCGCTGGTGTACTCTCTGTTATGGCTTCTGATGTGGGCCACGGGGATGGGTTGCTGATCCAGATGCTGTCAGCTCGTATTGGAGTGGCTACCGGTCGCCACCTGGCTGAGATCTGCCGTGATGAGTATCCGGATTGGGCTAGATACCTGCTATGGTTCATGGCGGAGCTGGCGCTTATCGGCGCCGACATTCAGGAGGTGATTGGCAGTGCAATTGCGATTCAGATTTTGAGCCGTGGAGTGCTGCCGCTTTGGGTTGGAGTCCTCATTACGGCTTCGGATTGGTAATTGCATGCGTGGTTTCAGTGATTTTAATTCAATTTGGAAACTGTGTCGGCAGAATTTATTTCTAGAATCCACCTACATTGAATTTTCTGCTACGTAATCTAAATATAGCTGATTTCCACTTCTTTGTGTTGCAAACAGTTTTTTCTTTTTATTTCTGGAGAATTACGGTGTAAGGAAATTAGAGGCAGTGTTCGCAGTGCTCATAGGAACAATGGCTTTAGCATTTGCATGGATGTTCGGAGATACGAAACCAAACGGAAAGGAGCTTTTATTGGGTAAGAACGAATACAAGAAAGTTAAATAATAGTATTGTTTTGATTATGTGAACTGTGAAGTAGCATTTTGCATTTGATACTTATTAATCCATGGAATATATATCATTGGTAGGGATTTTCATTCCAAGACTTAGCTCCAAAACCATTCGGCAGGCTGTGGGAGTTGTAGGTTGTGTTATAATGCCCCACAATGTATTTTTGCACTCTGCTTTGGTACAATCAAAGGAAGATCGATCCTCGGAAAACGGGTCGAGTACAAGAGGCACTAAACTATTACACGATTGAATCATCGGCTGCCCTTTTCATCTCTTTTATGATCAACTTGTTTGCAACAACTGTTTTTGCCAAAGCGTTTTTGGTACTAAACAAGCCAATAGTATAGGATTAGTTAATGCTGGTCAGTATCTTGAAGAGAAGTATGGGGGAGGACTTCTTCCAATTCTTTATATTTGGGGTATCGGATTATTAGCAGCCGGACAGAGTAGTACGATTACCGGAACTTATGCCGGACAGTTTATCATGGGAGGTTTTCTCGACCTTCCGTTGAAGAAATGGATGCGAGCTTTGATCACTCGGAGTTGCGCAATTGTGCCTACCATCATCGTAGCTCTTGTATTCGACACATCTGAATCTTCCCTCGATGTTTTGAATGAATGGCTTAATGTTCTTCAGTCAATGCAAATTCCCTTTGCACTGATCCCTCTTCTTACCTTGGTTTCCAAAGGAAGAGATCATGGGTGTTTTCAAGATTGGCCCTGTTCTTGAGGTAAGTTTATTACTAAACCGTTATATCATTTTAGAGATTAAATTAATTGCTTCCATGAGTACTCTGTTATTTTCAGTGGCTCAAAATGATCGATTACGTATGCTGCTGTTGTTATAATGGGAAGTGTTGGAATGCTATCATCTTATTTTCCGTGTCCTGTATTGATGTTGCAGAGACTTGCATGGACTGTGGCTGGCCTGGTTATTGTCATAAATGGGTATCTTTTGTTTGATTTCTTTATTTCTGAAGAGAAAGGGTTTCTATTCGATGTTGTTATTTGCATCGTCACAGCAGCATATGTAGCTTTTATCATTTATCTTGTGAGACGTGGTGGCACCCTTTCTTCAACTTATATCAGCTTAGAGCTTTCCAAGAGGGTTACTCCAACTGAATTAGGTCAATAACAATAGTGTTTTTGGGGATACTTGTAAATCAAGCTACACTACACTCTCTCCACCAAGCAACTGTAAATTACATGGTATTAGACAATGTTTTAAAAAAGTAAGGTATGCTTTTATTTTGATATCCTATTGTTTGGAGCAACATGGAAAGTGGCAGACGCGTCAGTTTGAGCCATACATTTTGGTCATAGTGGGAGTTAACAACAAGCATTGTTTTACCATTGGTAAGACAAATATATTCTATCATCATCGTATACTGAAAGAAATTTCAAAGCATCAGACAAATTACTTTTGTTTCATTCGTTTGTTGTGCTCTAGAGGAACTTTAGAACAATTTATTTTCATGTAATAGCTCACAATGTATATTATAGATCATTTGTGGAATCAGCTTTCAGAGTCAGAGGTAGAATCAATATAGTGAATTTTGTATACTTTCAGTTCAGTTCAGAGGAATGGGTGACTATAAAATGAGGTGTTCTTGTAATAAATGCTTGTTTTTATTTCTTTTTATTCTTTCTTATCGATTCATTTGTTATGTAATCTGTCAAATTGTCTACTAATTATTCATCAACAAGTTCTAATTTTCTTTGAATGGCAAGTAATGAATATGACACTACACACAAGTTTGTATTGTACGTCTTTATTAGACAATCTGACATTGCTACGTTTCTCCTTTCATCTTCAAGTTGTTTCTTCAATCCGTCATTGTCCAACATTTATCTCGAGATAATTAATATTATCCCTAAGTTAAACGTGAAACGATAACGATGAAGACATTTTATATGTATATAAAGGAGATCGTGTTAAGCAACTTGTTCAGGTGAATAATAATTTAATCCGCAATAAATCAGAGGTCGTGAAAATCATCAGGAGTTGACTCTTGACTCCGTTTAATTTTTAACAGATGTAATGTTACTGTTTGTTAGTTAGTATCAGTCTGATTGGCCAAAATCTGGGTCAGTTAAAGTACCATTTTTCAGGTTGCATTTCTCTGATCAGTTTATTTCTCTCTCGTCAACCAAATCAGAGAGAGATCAGATTAGAGAGAGCCGAGAGGGAGAGAGTTATGAAAAGGTCAAACATGGCTCCAAGCTCCTCTGTTGCTCTCTTCTTGATCGTCACCATTATCATCATCATCTGTTACTCCGATTCAATTTTAGCTTCGAAATCTTCTTTATCCAGTCGCCGATTGCAAAGTGAAACGAAAGACGAGAACAAAGAAACACACGACGATGATATTGCCTCTCCATCGTCACCGGTCAACGCATCAGAATCATTCAATCGAAAGGAAGGCGGATGATTGGCGTAGGCGTCTCCATCAATCGTCCACGCCAACGCGCGCATGCGGCTCTATGACGATCTCCTCACTAACGGGTATTGTCTTCAATTTCGTTCGTTAGTGTTCATTTTTAATTGAATTTTATTGAATTAAATTCTGATATGGATTTTGTCTGTGTTTTACTTTGCAGTTACTACACAACACGGCTTTGGATTGGGACACCTCCACAGAGATTCGCGCTTATTGTCGATACCGGTAGCACAGTGACGTACGTTCCTTGCTCTAACTGCGAGCAATGTGGCAAGCATCAGGTTCGCTCAGTGTCTAATTAGTTTTCCATTTGAAGCATTGTACACTATTTGGAGGTTTTTGATCATGAGATCTTTTGTTTGGTTATTTGACTAGTTAGAGAATGAGTCGTATACATTGAACTGGTCTGTGGTTAGTCTTTCTCAGATTTTATGTGAGGTAATGTACGTTCTTGTTCTGATGCTAATTGATTGAAGAGTAATTTAGGACAAAGCCATAGCTCTCTGTTGTCTCAAATTGTTCTTTCTCATATATCAAATGAGGACTTCACAATTTTATAGGAGAGAATTGTAAAGCTTTTCTATACAGTGATTTTTTTTCTTTTAATTTTGAATGTAAAGTGTTCATCAGAGCTCAATAGCATGCAAAACGAATTAAAAGTTGATGGATGTTTCTCTTCCAGGATCCTAAGTTCCAGCCTGAATTATCTGGGACTTATCAACCCGTTAAGTGCAATCCTAGTTGTAACTGTGATGAAGAGGGTAAGCAATGTACATACGAGGCGGTATGCTGAGCAGAGCTCTAGCAGTGGTTTTCTTGGTGAAGACATAATTTCTTTTGGCAATGAAAGTGAACTTACACCTCAGCGTGCTGTCTTTGGTTGTGAAAATGTTGAAACTGGTGACCTTTACAGCCAGCATGCTGATGGGATAATTGGTTTGGGTCGTGGTCGGCTTAGTATTGTAGATCAACTTGTGGATAAGAGTGTTATAAGTGACTCTTTTTCTTTATGTTACAGTACGGGATGGATGTGGGAGGTGGTTCAATGGTTCTCGGTAAAATTTCCCCTCCAGAGGATATGGTGTTTTCCCATTCAGACCCTTACCGCAGGTATAGTTCTTACACAAATATTTATAATCGGTGCGTTGCTTAGGAATGCATTTAGTGGATCTCACATTCACTATAGCTTTTGGATTGTAACAGCCCTTATTACAATATTGAGCTGAAGGAGTTGCATGTTGCTGGGAAGCGTTTGAATTTAAGCCCGAAAGTCTTTGATGGAAGGCATGGAACAGTTTTGGATAGTGGAACTACATATGCTTACTTTCCAGAGGAAGCTTTTGGTCCATTTAAGGATGCGGTAGGTGTCATGATCCACTTTTTCTTCTATGTATACTTTTATGTTTAGTAACTAGTAAGCATTCATTCATTGCCATTCTGGCTTTTAGATTTGATTACCTGCAGTCTCATTCAGGGCGAGTGAAGTTTTGTAATAGTTGTTTGCGGGTCTCTATGATATGTCCAGGGGCTAGTTTTGACTTCTTTCTCGTTCAAGTAAACGTAGACCAGGATAACAAATGCATTTTGTCAAAAATTGTATAGAAAATAGTATAGGTACATGCGTGAGGCTTGATTCACCTTGTCAGCCATACATTTTCTTATATGATTAGTGATGCAAGGTAAAATAAGATAAACATCTAATGGAGTCTATCATCTCACAAAACTAGCAAACTGGAATATTTTGAGTTACGTTTTGTCTTAAACATATGTTATCCTATTTTGCTATGTGTACTTTTACTGCTTGTTAGCTTTTATGCCAACAATTATTTTTCTTGGAATAGCACATACTTTTTACTATTTGTTTTTCACAACACTGGAAATGGTGGTTATCACTTTTGAGCACGAATACTGCATAATAGCAGCATTGCTAATGCTTGGAAAAAGTTATTGATGTCTGATTCAGTTAATTTTGCTCGCTTCATATATTTGTTCAACTGGTCATATGACTAAACAACTTCTTGATATCTGTTTCAACGTAATTCATGGCTGTCCTCTTGCCTGTGTATGTGCAGATCATGAATGAAATTCACACCCTGAAAAAGATTCGTGGCCCTGACCCCAGTTATAATGATATTTGCTTTTCTGGCGCTGGAAGGTTTTCCCTAGAGCCTCCTACATTGCAAACAAATGAAACATTGCATTCATTTTCCTTGCATGGTCTCTAAAGTGTTTCTACTTTCTATTTAACATGTTTTAGGGGTGTTTCTGAACTATCAAAAATATTTCCGAAGGTCGATATGAGTGTTCAGCAGTGGTCAAAAACTGACCCTTTCTCCAGAAAATTACTTGTTCAGGGTAATCAATTATTCTCAATAGTACTTGTAATGTTAGCATGGCCTATAATAGTCTTGTTTTTGTGCCTAATTTATGTGTTCTCTCCTTGGATGCTTGACAGCACACAAAAGTTAGTGGCGCATATTGTCTGGGTATTTTCAAAAATACGGAGTCAACAACTCTTTTAGGAGGTACATTCCTGTTTAACAAGATCAACCGAACTTTTGTTAATCGCATTTGGTTTTCATTGTTGTAAAAACAATAGGATGTGTCATGTTTGTCGCCTAAGTTTGAAGCTTTATTTCCGATCGAAGTACCTCTTTGCTTGTAGAATCACTCAATTTCTTATTTTCATTCGAGGCAGGAATTGTTGTCCGCAACACTCTAGTGAGCATATGACCCGGAAAGTGACAAGATAGGGTTTTGGAAAACCAACTGTTCTGAGCTATGGAAGGACCTCCAACCTCCAGCTGCTGCTCCATCTCCCTCAGTCTCAAATACAAGTAATGGGAATATTGGATTTCCTCCAACCATGGCACCAAGTGGGTTGCCTTCAAACTCTCTTCCAGGTAGAATGCTCTTAAGCATGTACCATCCTTTGGGTATTGCTTTTCAGAATCAATTGCATGGACTGATATAGTTATGATGATATGTGGCTTTGCGCACTACAAATGTTATAAACTCAATTAGGTTTATTGAACTTGCATGATAATACTCTGTAATAAAACTAATTTCTGTACATATGATATGTAGGTTCACTCGAATTGGACTTATAACAATTCAAATGGAAATTTCATTGAACAATTCCAACATGCAGCTGAACTTCACCGAACTTGCTGAGATTATTGCTCATGAATTAGAAGTTGATAATTCACAGGTACTTTACACTTTAGTAATTTTTTCATGGTTTTAAGTTGCTAAGAAATGAAAGCAGGCGAGATAATAAAATACCACTAGGGAATTCTAAGAAACTTATATTGGTTTCTTATTTGCTAATCAATGTCATATTCAGGTTCGATTAATGAACTTTAGCTCTAAAGGAAATGACTACCTTGTCAATTGGGGGATTTTTCCATCTCATTCTTCTAATTACATATCCAACATAACTGCATTGGTAAGTATTATATTCTGATTCTAGAACACTTGAATATACAACTGGATTGGACTGCTTTTTATTTAACTATATTATATGCAGAATATAATTCTACGGTTGAAGGAGCACCAGATCAAGTTTCCTGAAAAAATTGGGAGTTATGAGCTGCTTGAGTGGAATGTGGAGCATCAAAAAAAGCAGTATGTTAATTCATTTCTCCTCCCTTCCACATTTTCCCTACTCTGTTATACAAAGATGTTTTCTACTTTGTATTTAAACCTCCCTCCTATTGTAAAGTCTTTTTCTTTAATGCAAATAAATAACCAAATAAAAGGAAAATTGGAAGACATCTCTTAAAACTT